>QXEO01000255.1:0-235778 GCA_007115705.1 Dactylis glomerata
TTTCGCCTCTCCCATCACTTGAAGTTCATGTTCTAGATTTTCTACCACTTGATCAAATAAGGCAAGATCTGTCTCAAGTATCAACTTCTCCTTGCGAATAAGCTCTGAATTCTTCTTTCTTCCTCCACAGTACGCTTCAGCTCGAATATCCAGGTTTTTTACGGGCCAATTCATCACCCTAAATTGGCCACCTTCTCCTCCAATCCATCCTCTGGCTACACCACTGGTTGATTCATCTTGGTATGCAATGTACCATGGATCATCGGCTTGCCTGGCGAACTGTAACAATAATGGAAAAAAGAAAACAACTGAAATCACTCCAACAGGCCATGGCGGCACTTCAAATTCACGGTAGTACAGAGAGCACAAGATAGATACCTTGCACTTCCGACGAGGTAGGAGAAGTAGAACATGGCCACGACATGATCGAATCCCCACCCTCGCCGGTGTACCCGCTACGACCAGACATTGGGAGGACTATTTCACACCTGCAAACTCCAAATAAATTACGGGAACCGAATCGATTAGGGGGCGGGGGAGGCGGAAGCGGAGGTCGTCGTGGCGCGGCGATCTGCTTGTGGCGAGCAAATCCCGGTCGTCGTGGGCAACGGATCTGCTTGCAGCGGACTTTCCTGCGGTGGGTACAATGCGTGCGACGAAACAAGTGCTGGAGCCGTGGTTGATGTGCAGCGCCGCAGTCCGTCCGAGCCGCCGGGAACAGAGGCTGGCGGCGCGACGAGCGCCGGCGATGGCTGCTCCCGTCCGAGGGTGGGGAACGAGCTGCCAGCGGTTCTCTCGATGACTAATGAGATGCACTTTAATTAGCGAACTTGTTTAGCACAAGATTCACTTTAGATTAAGCTGCGAAAATAGTCACCTGCTGGGTCTAGCTTAAGAAAAATTAATTAGCGAATTTGTTGCTTCTCTCTAAAAAGCACGGATATATGCCTTTTCACTAAGGGCGACCCCCGGTCATTGGCTGAGGCGGCCCCACAGAGCGGCTCTATATGATTTTCTCTAAATAATAGACGACCCCAGCAGTCATTGGCTGCGGAGGCCCCACAGAGCGGCAATATAATTTTTCTCTAAATAAATAAACGACCCACTGGTCATGGCTGCGGCAGCCCCACAGAGCGGCAATATATGTCTTTTCCTAAAAAATACATGACCCCACTGGTCATTGGCTGAGGCGGCCCCACAGAGCGCTCTATATGATTTTCTCTAAATAAATAGATGACCCCAGCGGTCATTTGCTGCGGAGGCTCCACAGAGCGGCTCTATATGATTTTCTCTAAATAAATAGACGACCCCAGCGGTCATTGGCTGCGAAGGCCCCATAGCGGCAATATATGAATTTCTCTAAATAAATAGACGACCCCACTGGTCATTGGCTGCGGTAGCCCCACAGAGCGGCAATATATGTCTTTTCCTGAAAAATACATGACCCCACTGGTCATTGGCTGCGGCAGCCCTATAGAGCGGCCCCATTTGTCATTGGCAGCACCGCGTATACAATCAGGAAATAAAACAGCCCACACGTCAGCGATAGATGGATGGCTGCTCCGATGTGTCTCCTGACCCTACTCGTCAGCACCATTCAAAAGCATCGGTCAATCCACAACTACCGCGCGCTCCTAGCCGTCACTGGTAACGGTCAAGGCCTCTGACCAGACCACAACCCTCTCGTCCGAGCGTCCGCGAGGGGTTTCAAACTAGAGCGAGGGGAAAACTGAGGAAAAACTAAGCGGCTGGGGAAAACTGAGTACAACTAACGACCCGAGGGCACGAAAATAGAAATCCCTATAAAATAATGTTGAAAATATCTTTCAAACTTAGATTCTTGAAATACAATCTTTACTAATGAGACACCCTTGGGGTTCACTCATTTGCAAGCAAACTTGCATAGGTTTGAATAAAGGATGGAAAAAGAAGTATTTTGAAATTGATCTTTTCTCAAGGAGGTTCTTCAAAATATAGTAGAAAGTTTAAAACATTTTCTAATAAAACTTTCAATTGGACTCAAAAGTTTTTAAATCCCTGTGAATTTTCAATCATCTCAAGCAAAGCAAAGGCAAAAAAATTCCCCCAAAATTTGACAAAATCTTGGGATGTTACATGCAGCAACTTTACCTGGTAGGTTAGGCAATTTACCATGGTCACTAGACAATTTGACATGTGCAATGGGCAATTTTTCCTAGTATATCTTACATAGACAATAGGCTTATAGTACTAGAAGATGGCAGCAAAACATATAATCTTCTTTAAAAGCAATTGAAAGGATCGTATGAGCGACTAGAGGGGGGGGGGAATAGGAGCTACCCAATTTTTTACTTCTTTTCAAGTTAAGGCTAGACAAGAAGGTAAATTCTCTAGATGTGCTACTAAGTGAATTTACCTAGAGTAACAAGCAAGCTAGCAATAACAATATAAGTAAAGGTACAAGTAAAGGATAGAGGTAACCACAATGGAGACACGAAGACACAAGGATGTATTCCCGTAGTTCCTTCCTTGTTATGGGAAGTACATCTATGTTGGAGAGGTGTGGTACCACAAAGCCACCACCAACCACAAAGGCTCACCCTATTCTCCGGTGAATAAGCCACAAAGGCGAGTTCACGCTCCACTAAGCGATGCCCTTGAAGGCGGCACGAGACCTTTAGACAAAGTATTGGGGAGCTCCACAACTCAATTGGAGGCTCCCAATAGGCCCACCAAGCTCTTACACACAAAGTTAAGCTTGGAGGACGGCTTCTTCCGGCTAGGAATCCGATGAACACAAGAGTTACAAGCCCCTCAACAAACGAGGGGGGAAATCAAATCGCCTTGGTGTAAGTGTAGATCTAGGTCTTCTCCCTCAAATCCCAAAAGGGCTTTGAGTTCTAGTGGCTAGGGAGAGAGATCTAGAGCTTTGAAGCTTAGCAACAATGGAGGAGAGAGAGTGGAAGCTGCAGCCTCTTCTAGAGGTAGAAGAAGGCTTTATATAGCCCTCCACGAAAATGTAGCCATTGCTGGCCGACTAGGGCCAGAGTCTTTGGCCTGGAGGGCCAGAGTCTTCGCCCTAAGTGGCTCCAGCACTGGAGTCTCCGGCCAGGGGACCAAAGTCTCCAGCCCAACTCCAGACTGGAGTCCTGAATCGTCCGAGACTCTAGCAATCAAGACTCCAGCCAGACAGACCGGAGTCTCTGGCCCCTGGGGACCGTAGTCTTCGGCCTCAGCCTGCCGACCTGGAGTCTCTGGCCAGAGACCAAAGTCTCTGGCCCGATTCCGGGTGGGCATCTGACTTGTCTGACTTAGAGGATTGCGAGGGCGAGACCCCCTAGACCGGAGTCTCTAGCCAGCAGGGCCGGAGTCTCCGCCCTAGAAGATGCAACAGCAGCACTTGTGGAGGACCCTCTCCACCACTTCCACCTTCGCAAAGCACCCGGCAAGACAACTAAGCCTAAACCCACTACTGGACTACGGGCTCCGATATTTTCTTCCTTTTTGGGGTGCACCTCCGCGAGATCCTGAATCAACCTAGAAAATCTGAAAAACTTTATAGCAAGGTTAATTCACCCATATGTTGTTAACAAACACCAAAATACATTTATTAGGGAAATGCTCTTTCAATCTCCCCCTTTTGGTGTTTGATGACAACATACGGATTTGCATGATAGCACAGAAAATAAATATATAGCCAAAGCTCCCCCTACTTGTGTGCACATCAACATTTGCATTTGAACATGAGTACACACAAGTAAGGATCATCACTCCCCCTATATATTTCATAATTATACCAAGTGCAAGTAACAAAATATGAGACTAACAATATGCATAGAAGTAAGACTAGACAAGATAGCATACACCAATATTATTCTTACTAACAATAAAGGAAGTTAAGTCTCACAATAGCACCGTACCACACAAACGAGAGTTCAACACTGAGATAAATGAGACACAACATGAAAGTCCATAGAGTTGTGTCTCGACCAAAGCAAATCCAAAGCAAATCCAAATGATTAAAACCCATCCCATGGCAAATCCCACGAAGATATCCTAATAGAGCTACTTCTCCCCCTTTGGTATCAAGACACCAAAAAAAGAAAGAAGAGCGATGCTACACGCCCATGAGATCACTCATCATCTTCATCCTCGGCTCGTCCTCAGAACTGGCATTGAAGTCCTCATCTTTTTCTTCAATATCTTCAGGAGCCATGGGCTTCTTGCCATGAGGCACATTGGAGGTGCCGGAGGTGACCTCCTCAAAAGCTTGCCAATCAGTCAGACCCTTGCTCCACTTGCCATAGGAGTGAGTGCCGGATGATGAAGAGGAAGGAGGGTGATTCCACATAGCCCGGCCCGAGAAGCCCGAAATGCCTTGTGAAGAGCTTGTTGATTGTCATTCATGTGCTTTTGAGCGATGTAGCTTTCATATTGCTTGTGACGGATGTCCACATTCATGCAAAGCACGTTCCTTTGAAACCAATTGAGCTTCTTGAATTCTTGCCCAAACTCATTGTCGGAGCTAGAGCCAGCATTGCTAGCATGCTTCATCCTTGGGCCCCTTCTAGTTGAAACCCCTTCTGCAAAGGCATCATCATCTTCACCTCTCACCGGAGCAAATGGTTCCTTGGAGTGACCGGTGGGAGCCTTGTGTTGAAGCTTCACAACCTTGTGATCTACAAGGTTTGCCTTGAGAAGAGGATGGTTGAGTTCTTGAGCATGAATGAGCTTCATGACAAACAGGGCATAAAATGGGAGTCTTCTTGTTGACAATGCAGTCATTGATTTCCTTATGAATGAAGTCTATCACATCAATTGGCTCAACATGTGCGGTCTCCCCCTTTGCAATAAACTTCATGAGAATAGGACAAGAGGTTCACTAAGGCCCCACAAATAGCATCAAAGTTACCGGCTTGAGGGGAAATGGAGGCCCAGAATATGCGAAGCAAATGTTGGACATTGAGATAGCCCAAGAGTGCCTCCAATGACAATCTTCTTATCATTCCGATGTAAAGAGGAGCAAGCTTCTTCTTCTCATAGTACTCACCGTCCACATGCATCCTTATGCCACTAGGAGTAGTAGCTCCACGAAACTCATAACCATGGAGAGCGGCAAAGTCCATGAAGTTGGAGAGTGACAAATATCTTCTCGGTCATCCAAGTCATGGGGATCTCCTCACATCCCCAAACACAAGGGGAGCAAAGAACTGATGAACCAAGGTGATGTTGTAAGGCTCTTGAATCTTCATGAGAGGATGGAGGCCAAGCTTGCGAGTGATCCACATGGCCTCCGCGAATATGCACTGTACTTGGCAAATGAGAGAAGTCCATGACCGTCCTGAGGGCAAACCGGGTACTTCTTGAGAGAAGCATAGAACTCCTCATGACTCAAACTCTTGTTCTTTACGGAAAAGCAACGGTCACGAGAGTGCGCGGGAGAGCATACATGTTCCGCTTCCTCATCTCAACATTTTCTAGGATGACAATCCTTCCAAAGTCACAAGACTATCAACTTGGCCTTCTTAGCAGCCTCAGCACGTTCCTCCTCCAGCCACCTAGTCCTTCAGCTTCTTGGCATCTCTAGCTTGCTGAGCGATCACAAACTTCTGAGCAAGGTTCCCAGTGGCGGATTGACCACAACTTGTCTTTGTTGTGAGCGGCCGTTTCCCGAGAGCCACCTGCACCTGTGAATGAGTGAGGAGAGATAGCAAGGTTGAGTGACATGTCCTTGAGTCAAAAAATAAGCAACTTAGCTGTAGATCATACTCCTAGGGCTGATCTAGCCGGAGTCTCCGGGGATCGGGCCGGAGTCTCTGACCAAAACTGGAGACTTTGCGTCCAGGCCGGAGTCTTTGGCCATAGGGGCCGGAGTCTTCGGTTGGACCCAGGAGCCTGAGCCCTAGGAGACCACAAAGACCAAATCGAGAGTAAAAAACCACAAAAAAGTTGCTAGAAAGATGATAGACTACCACTAGAAAGGTTCTACACCAATTTTCAAACTATGGGAAACATGCACATCTCGTAGATCTAGAGAGAAACTAGATAAAGGAGATGAAAGAGCACATTTTACCGGAGTCCATGCACAAATCGGTCGGTGGGAAGGTTCCCCAATCTCAAGGAGGAGGAGTGGCCGGTGGCACGGCGGATCCCGGGGCTTGGGGAGAGCTCCGAGTGTCGATCTGAGGCAAGGGGCGGCTGGGGAGTGAGAGGAGGCACGGGGGTGGATGGGAAGAATGAAACCATTCTTCCCCACCTCGTGCCTAAGTATGCGATTTGAAACTGCCCGGCCGGAGTCTCGGTACTTACCCGGAGTCCCCAGCACTTACCCTAGAGTCTTCAGCCCACCGGAGTCTCCGGGCTGTAAACCTCAGAGTCTCCGGCCCCCCCTTGACTAGGTCAACATTTATAGTGTAAGGACATGTCATTTGGAGATTTTTAGCAAGTTGTGGGATAAGACAGGCTTGGGATGGAATCAATTGACACTGTGTTGGTACAAAATGCTCATGTTTACAAACATGCAAATAAAAACCAAATAAGACCAAACATGAGCATGTTCCATAGAGGAGATAAAGCAATAAAACTAAATGGGAAAACTCCTCCACTAAGGAGGTCGGTGGCCATGGCCACCATGTATGAGTCTATAGGCATGCACCACGAAGATATATCTTGGCCCAAAAACCTAGACTCATCGATTAAGCTCAAATTGTCACAAATGACAGATAGAACAATATGCTTACTATTGGCATTATGGTGGGAGGGATAGTCCAACCAAATTAGAACCGCACTCCCCCGATCTCCATGCCCATATCTAGAACAAAAACACACGTTAGAGTATGGAGTATATGCACTAGCTCAAGCCAACATTGCTTGAATCAATGATATTTAGTTCATGCCTCAATTCCCGAAATCTGCTTCATCAAGAGGCTTCATGAATATATCGAAAGTTGCTCATTAGTGCCAACATAAGATAGATCAATATCTCCACGGTTGACATGATTCCAAATGAAATGATGATGAATCTCAATATGCTTCGTCTTGTTGTGTTGCACCGGGTTGTGAGCGATCTTGATTGCACTTTGATTATCACATAAAAGAGGCACTTGTCAAAAATAACACCGTAATCCTTCAAAGTTTGCCTCATCCATAAGAGTTGTGCACAACAACTTGCTGCGGCTACATATTTGGCTTCAGTGGTAGAGAGACACACAATTTTGTTTCTTAGATGACCAACACACCAAAGACCTACCAAGAATTGGCAAGCCCCAGAGGTTGATTTCCGTTCCACTTGTCTCCCGCCCAATCCGAATCCGAGTAGACCTACAAGATCAAAAACTTGCTCCCTTTGGGTACCAAAGACCAAAGTTAGGGGTATTCACTAAATATTGAAAGATTCTCTTGACCGCCACTAAGTGGCTTTCCTTTGGTGCGGCTTGAAAACATGCACAAACTCCCACACTTATATAATGTCCAGTCTAGATGTGCAAAGGTAAAGCAAGGAACCAATCATAGATCTATAGAGTTTTGATCCACTTCTTTACCATTAGGATTGAGATCAAGATTAACCTTTGTTGGCATGGGAGTCTTTGCACCTTTGACTCTGATCATCTCAAACCTCTTGAGCATGTCTTGGGTATATTTGGCTTGGTTCATAAAAGTCCCTCCCTTCAATTGTTTGACTTCAAATCCAAGGAAGAACTCCAACTCCCCCATCATAGACATCTCAAACTTGTCGGTCATGAGCTTAGCAAACTCATCATTGAAAGTTTTGTTAGTAGAACCAAATATAATATCATCAACATATAATTGACAAATGAAAAGCTCCCCATTGACCTTCTTAGTAAAAGAGTGGGATCGATCACCCCAATTTCAAAACCACAATCAACCAACAACTCTTTAAGGTGCTCATACCACGCACACGGGGCTTGTTTAAGTCCATAGAGCGCCTTATCAAGTTTATAAACATGGTTAGGAAACTTAGGGTTTTCAAAGCCCAGGGGTTGCTTCACAAAAACCAATTCATTTAAGGGACCATTAAGAAATGCACTTTTAACATCCATTTGTTGAAGTTTAAAGTTATGATGAGATGCATATGCAAGTAAGATGTGAATAGATTCAAGGCGAGCAACGGGAGCAAAAGTTTCACCAAAGTCAATACCCTCCACTTGGGAGAAACCTTGAGCCACCAATCTTGCCTTGTTACGAATGACAATGCCATTTGCATCTTGCTTGTTCTTGAAGATCCACTTGGTCCCAATGACATTACGGCAATCTTTGGGTCTTTTTACTAGAGTCCAAACTTTGTTGCGCTCAAAGTTGTGAGTTCATCATGCATGGCATTAAGGCAATCCGGATCCTTAAGCGCCTCATAAACTTTCTTGGGTTCTACACAAGAGACAAAAGTATGATGAGAGCTAAAGTTAGAAAGTTGCCTCCTTGTGGAGACACCTTTACAAACACTCCCAACAACATTTTCCAAGGATATGCTTCTTCGTCGGAGTATGGACTCAAGCTTCTTCTCACGGCAAGTGCGAGCCTCAAGAGGAGATTCTTGAGAGACTACTTGATCATCTTCATGATCGCTATTCTGGTCCTCATCTTGACCAGTTGGATCGCCTTGATCATCAAGTGTCCCATAACCACGGAAATCAGATGGATCTTCATCAGGGCCTTGATCACCCCCGGAGACTCCGGTATCCAAACCCGGAGACTCCGGACCATAGGGGCCAGAGACTCCGGGCAAGATTGCTCGATGGAGTGATATTCAGGTTGAGGGTGTGCAGCTTGTCTTTGGTAAATGTCCTATGGGTGTTCAGCAGGTAAAGGCTCCACTTGTGTAGAGCATTGTCCTTCTCCTTCGTCCAAAAGGTGTCTCTCAATGGGCCGGAAGAATCCGACACCCATTCTTCTTATGGCTTGAGGAGGAATTTCGTCACCTACATCACGAACACCACTTTGTCCCACAAGGAACCATTATCTTTATCGAACCTCACATTACAAGTCTCTATAACATGCCTGGTGGACTTGCTATAGATCCTATAGGAATGTGAGTCCGAGGAGTAACCAACAAGATACCCTCTAAAGCTTTAGAGTCAAATTTTGACAATCGAACACCTTTTTTGAGATAGAAGCACTTACAACCAAATACCCGGAAGTACGCGATGTTGGGATTTTGCCCGGTAAGTATTTCATATGGAGTCATGTTCAAGTTATTGCGGCGATAAAGCTGGTTGGTGGCATGGCATGCGGTATTAATAGCTTTGGCCCAAAAGTTGTATGGAGACTTAAACTCTGCCAACATGGTTCTTGCCGCATCCATAAGAGTCCGGTTCTTCCTCTCGGCAACTCCATTTTGTTGCGGGGTATATGCAGCGGAATATTGATGTTTGATGCCCGCATCATTAAGAAACTCATTTAGGGAGTAGTTCTTGATCTCAGTGCCATTGTCACTCCTTATAGTCAATATGGTGGTATCGAATTGACGCTCAACTTCGGTGGCAAAGTCTTTGACGGTTTGTTGGGTCTCACTCTTGAACTCGAAGAAATAAACCCAAGTATATCTTGAATAGTCATCGACAATCACCAAGCAATACTTCTTGCCACCAAGACTTGCATAAGTGGGAGGTCCAAAGAGATCCATGTGAAGGAGCTCCAAGCACCTCTTGGAAGAGATAATAGTCTTGCTTGGATGGCTTGTTTCATGCATCTTCCCTTCAATGCAAGCCCTATAAACATGATCTTTGGCAAAAGAAACATCCTTTAGTCCGAGTATGTGGCCGCCGGTGTAGAGATTTTGCAAAGCTCTCATATTGACGTGGGCTAACCGGCGATGCCAAAGCCATCCCACGTCAGCCTTAGCAATTAGGCATATCGCAGCCGTAGTGGGTTTCTCCGAGAAGTCCACCACATACAAGCCATTTTCGACATACCCAATAAAGGCAACCTTGAGAGACTTACTCCACATGACGACCACAATGTCAACATCAAAATATGTGGCATAGCCTATAGTAGCAAGTTGACAAACGGAAAGTAAATTATAACCAATGGTTTCAACAAGCATGACATTCACTAGGGACACGTCCGGAGTGATCACCACCTTACCGAAACCAAGTACCTTAGAGGATGACTTGTCACCATATGAGACCGTGACATTTGAAGTATTTGGCCTTAGATCTTCCACAATATTTTTGCTTCCGGTCATGTGGCTTGTGGCACCACTATCAATGATCCATTTTTCTCCTCCGGAAGCAATGTCCTATAAGAGATCAATTCTTAGATTTAGGTCCCCATTTTTGGATGGTCCTCTTTTGTTAGTCACAAGAATCTTAGGTACCCAAATAGCATATTCAATGTAACCATCATTGGGACCAACATATCTAGCATAGACATCACCATAATAATCCCTGAGAAGAACATAATGAGGGTTATATTTTCCTGCAAAGTTATTGTGAGTAGGGCTGGAGACTCTGGCCTTGGGGGCCAGAGACTCCGGACCCTTGGACTCAGAGACTCCAGTCACTTCGACCTTCTCCTCCTTCTCCTTTCCCTTGAGCTCCTCCCACTCCTCCTCTGTGTAACAAATGTCAAAAGGAACATGAGGAGTGGGAGCAGCAGCAGTAGGCTTCTTCTTCTTCTTCTTCTTCTTCTTCTTCTTGTTCTTCTTCTTTTTCTTTAAGGGCTCGGCCACCAATCCAAGATTCCCCCTTTTAGAGGACTCGGCTACAAATCCGAGACCTTCCTTGCCCTTGTTCATTCATTGATTACTCAAGAGATCATTGAGATTCTTTTCTCCTTGAATGCAAGTGGCAAGGCCCTTGGCAAGTTCGGCCTTCAACCTAATGTTCTCCTCAATGATATCACTATGATCACATATGGGGTTAGAAGAACAAGGAACTTTAATAACTTGCATTGGTGGGACTTTAGATTGTTCAATAGTTAGTTGAATTTGAAGTTGCTCATGGATCTTGGTGAGACTAGAGAATTTGCTTTCCAAAACCTTGTAGGCTTCTTCAAGCTTCTCAAATTTCTCATGAAAATCATTATGACCAACGTCAAATTCAAATTTATCCTTTTTAAGCAACTTGACCATAGCAAGAGCATGGTCATGTTCTTTAGTGAGTTTTGACAAGTTTAGATTATGAGACTCTTCTAGTCCCAACAATTTCTCCTCTAAAGAGACTCTCAAGTTTTGCTCTTCTTCGAGCTCAATTGATAGAGAGCCAATATCATCGGCGGCTAATCTTTCCAACTCCTCCTTCTCCTTGATAGTGTCATGGGCATCACCTATTTGACACATTAGTGTCTCAATGTATACCTTGGTTGGCCCCTTCATGTTAGCAATAAATTCATCACAAGAAACTAGTTCTTTCTAAATCTTAAGACTACTCACATCATCCATAGAAGTAGAATCAGAATGAGATGATGAAGGAGTAGGTGATGATGCACCTCCGAGGCCTTGGCCATAAGACACTTGTGGTTGGTGATGATGGCGTTCTTATTATGTGAGTTGAAGAGGGATGTAGGTGGAGTGGAGACAATAGCAATGGCGGCCATTTCTCCATTCTCTTCATCTTCGGAGTCATCATCATCGAACCCGGAGTCATACTCCTCATGTACCACCAACAATCTTTCTCCTTTCTTCTTGTCGTCCTTGTTCCCATGCTTCTTGGAAGGGTAGAACTTTGATGACCGGCGCTTGGGGATGAGCCGGCCTCCATTGTCCTCCTTGTTCTCATAAGGACATTCAGCAATGAAGTGTTTGATTCCTCCACAATTGTAGCAATGCCTCACTTTAGAGTCACCACCCTTCCTTGGAGATGACTTGAACTTGGATCCCTTCATCTTGTGCTTGTTGGCATCCCAAAAAGCACTTGCATTGAGAGCCAAGTGTTCATGGAGTGCCAACTTAATATCTTCCGGAGACCAACAATCTTCTTCATATATTTCTTCTTCTCCTTCACCTTGCTTATACACCACCTTGGCCTTGAGAGCAAGATTGTGAACTCCTTGTCCGGCAAGAACACGAGCTCTAGTCTCTTCCGCATTCTTCTTCAAGATAGTCAAGGCGGTGAACTCGCAAAGAACTTCATTTGAGGTCATACTCCCAAAATCTGGTCTTGAACAGATTATCTCGGATCGGATGGGTTCTTTTGGGTTGATGGAGGTAATGAACATACGCTTGACATAGTCATCACCATTGTCTTTGCACCCAAACCTGGTCAAGGCCGTTGCAAGAGCCAAGATCCTTTGGTACATCTCATCGGGAGTCTCATTATCTCGCATAATGAAATCCCTCTCTTCACTCTTGAGCTCATCAAACTTGGAGGACCGAATACTCTCATTCCCAATGAAGAGCATAGTGAGATAGTCCCACACTTCCTTGGCAGTGCTCAAGTTGTTGATGTGTGCCACATGAGTATCCAGCACGGCTTGTTGAAGGAGATGCTTGGCGGTGGCATTGAGTTTCTCATCAACTTTTTCCCTTCCAGTCAAATTGTGAGGATCATGAGGTGCAAAGCCATTTTATATGACCCTACACAAATGAGTAGAAGAGCTAGAAATATAAGATTTCATTAGTCCTTGCCATTTAATAAAATTGCGAAAATCAAGCTTAGGAGGAGATCCCATGTTGTTAATGTGTGGCATAGGGTAATGGACAGGCGGAGGGGAGTAAGTGTTAGGGGGTGGAATGGAAGCACCCTTTGCCGGACCATCATTTTCCTTAGGTGGGGCACCTTTATTCTCGGCGGAGGTGGAGCCATTGTTAGGTGGCTTCACCTTAGCCAAGGAGAGATCCACATTAAGTGTGGTGTTTGGGTCGGTGAGCCTGGAAGGTTTCTTCCCAAAATATTCCTCAAACATAGCCTTCATCTCCAATCTCATAGAGGTTTGAAATGTGTCCAAGGACGCCAAATGCTCCTCATGTGAGATTGAAGAGGAAGAGATAGATGGAGGAGTATCTTTAGGAGGAGTTTCTTTACCCTTATCCTCATCCATAGTATCGGCCATACTCTTAGGCGGTTAAGCCCAAATAAGAGACCACACTCTGATACCAAATGAAAGGATCATATGAGCGACTAGAGGGGGGGGGGGTGAATAGGAGCTACCCAATATTTTACTTCTTTTCAAGTTAAGGCTAGACAAGAAGGTAAATTCTCTAGATGTGCTACTAAGTGAATTTACCTAGAGTGACAAGCAAGCTAGCAATAACAATATAAGTAAAGGTACAAGTAAAGGATAGAGGTAACCGCAATGGAGACATGAAGACACAAGGATGTATTCCCATAGTTCCTTCCTTGTTACGGGAAGTACGTCTACGTTGGAGAGGTGTGGTACCACAAAGGCCACCAACGCCACAAAGGCTCACCCTATTCTCTGGTGAACAAGCCACAAAGGCGAGTTCACGCTCCACTAAGCGATGCCCTTGAAGGCGGCACGAGACCTTTAGACAAAGTATTGGGGCGAGCTCCACAACTCAATTGGAGGCTCCCAATAGGCCCACCAAGCTCTTACACACAAAGTTAAGCTTGGAGGACGGCTTCTTCTGGCTAGGAATCCGATGAACACAAGAGTTACAAGCCCCTCAGCAAAATGAGGGGGGAAATCAAATTGCCTTGGTGGAAGTGTAGATCTAGGTCTTCTCCCTGAAATCCCAAAAGGGCTTTGAGTTCTAGTGGCTAGGGAGAGAGATCTAGGGCTTTAAAGCTTAGCAACAATGGAGGAGAGAGAGTGGAAGCCGCAGCCTCTTCTAGAGGTAGAAGAAGGCTTTATATAGTCCTCCATGAAATGTAGCCGTTGTTGGCCGACTAGGGCCGGAGTCTCTGGCCTGGAGGGCCGGAGTCCCCGCCCTAAGTGACTCCAGCACCGGAGTCTCCGGCCAGGGACCAAAGTCTCTGGCCCAACTCTGGACTGGAGTCTGAATCGTCCGAGACTCTAGCAATCAAGACTCCAGCCAGACAGACCTGAGTCTCCGGCCCCTGGGGACCAGAGTCTCCGGCCTCAGCCTGCCGACCCGGAGTCTCCGGCCAGAGACCAAAGTCTTTGGCCCGATTCTGGGTGGGCATCTGACTTGTCCGACTTAGAGGATTGCCAGGGCGAGACCCCTAGACCGAAGTCTCTGGCCAGCAGGGCCAGAGTCTCTGCCCTAGAAGATGCAACAGCAGCACTTCGTGGAGACCCTCTCCACCACTTCCACCTTCGCGAAGCACCCGGCAAGACAACTAAGCCCTAAACCCACTACTGGACTACGGGCTCTGATCTTTTCTTCCTTTTTGGGGTGCACCTCCGCGAGATCCTGAATCAACCTAGAAATCTGCAGAACTTTAATAGCAAGGTTAATTCACCATATGTTGTTAACAAACACCAAAATACATTTATTAGGGAAATGCTCTTTCAGCAATCTTGGTAGCCTGGTAGACTTCTAGATTCAGTAGAAACTGGTATGCTTGCAAACTCCTTCCTTCAATCACTTGGGCGCCTGAAAAAAATGGAGAACTGTATGTTAATGTTGCTTACTGGGTAGACAAATTGTTCTTTGTAGCAAAACATATAAAAAATCCATTAGTTTGTAGTGTTTTTTCTGAATTTGATTGTGATGCTGCAATTTTGTGTGTGTGTTGCTACCTAAACTCATGAAGTTGCTTTTCATTGTAGCAAAGGGCAGGTTCCCTTGATCTAAATGCCCTTCCTTTTGACCTAAATGAGGATGCTGGTATCATACCTCCTAATTACTTCACCCAACTGATGGATGAGGCTATTGATGAGTCGCCTCATCAACCTATGGACACCAAAGCGCCCAATGTGAATGTCAATCAAGGGCAAGGAGATACTGACACTGAACCATTTTTTGCTCTAACAAATACTACTACTGCAGCTGAGGAAGCAGATGATGAAGAGGCCTCATCCCAACCAACAGAGCCTCACGTTGGTATGAGGTATGACACCCTAGAGCTTGCTAAGGAACACTACAATTGGTATGCTGCACGGAAAGGGTTCTCTATCAACTTGAACACTAACAGAAGGTCAGCATACACTGGTGTCCTAGAGAAGCAGCAGTTTGCCTATAACAAGTTCACAAAACCAAAAAATCTCGATAATGATGCTGAGCCACATTTTGATGCTGGCCCAATCCCAGACCATGTTTCTCCTACCGAGGAAGAGGAAGAGGATGCAGAAATCGAATCAGTGCTTGCAGATATTGGATAAAAAGGTGGCAAGAAAAACAAAGGCAAAGATAAGGAAAAGGGAAAATATCATACACACTGGTTGCAAAGCAAAAAATGGTGGTCAAACTGAAAGATGGCAGGTGGGAGGTGATAGCATTCATGCCGGAGCACAACCATCCCCTTATAGAAAAACTGTCACTGATTAAATACTTGAGATCGCATCAAGGGATACCAAAAGAGGAGAAGGATTTTGTGAAGAACCTACATAGTACAAACCTGACTGCTGGTAAGTAAATAAGGCTCCTAATCACCATGCAACTGTAGTGTTCCTCCTAGCAAGTCATGTACCCCAATAGAAAGCAAGTAGTTTCAACATTCAGACAAATTGTGCTATACCTTGAGCTAGTTGTGTACCCAACAGAAAGCTACTAGCTTCAACATTTATGCAACTTCTGACATACATTAATCAAGTAATGTAACCAATAGAAGCAACTAGTTTCAGTATTTAGGCAACAAAAAAGTATGAAGTAATTCCTAACTTCTAGTTGTCAGCAGTAAGTTTATAATTAAGTTTCTCAAGAAAGGGGATAGTACTAAAAAACAGATACACTGACTTCAACCTTTTTTTTGTTACGCAGGTAGGATGATGGACATTATGGCTGAGTTTTATGGCTCAGAATTACTTGTTCCATACACTATGAAAGCAATCACAAACTTCTGTGCAACCTTGACAACAGAAGAAACCAGAGATGGAGATCTTGCTGAGGTTGAGAGATACTTTGAAGAAATACAAGAGAAGGATCCAGATTTCTATTTCCGTCGCGAACTAGACGCGGAAGATAGGGTGATAAATATCTTCTGGGTTGATGGGGCCGCACGGAAGGCATATGCAGAGGCTTATCATGACTGTGTGTCATTCGACTCAGCTTACTTAACAAACAAGTACAATATGCCTTTTGCACCATTCATTGGGGTCAATAGGCATGGACAGTCCATCATGCTTGGTTGTGGGTTCGTTAGGCAAGAGCTGGCTAGTAGCTACGACTGGTTGTTTGAGAGCTTTCTTATTGCCATGGATGGGCTAGGACCAGACAATGTCATCACAGATCAGGACGTAGCTATGAAAAAGGCAATTGGAAAAATGTTTCCAAACACGGTGCACCAGAACTGCCGTTGGCACATAATGCAAAAAGCACAACTAAAGTGTGGGGTTATCATGGGCAGAAACCCAGGTTTGGCTGAAGATTTCAATGAGTGCATTGACTTCTCCTTTTCACCGGAAGAGTTTGAAGCAAAATGGGCCTTGTTTGTGGCGAAATGGCCTGGCGCTGTTGCTGGACACACCTACTTTGCAACTATGTATGAGCACCGTGCAAGTTGGGTGCCATGCTACTTCAAGCACCGGTTTTTTCCCTTCCTACAATCCACACAACATAGCGAGGGCTTCAATGTTGTCCTAAAATGCTATGTCAACCCACATAAGTCACTGCTGAACTTCGTGAGGCAATATGAGAAGATTCAGGTGCATGTCCTTGTAAAGGAAGGGGGAAACGACTACAGGACAGATTACTTGGATCTGTGTCCATGGTCACGGTTCCCAGTTGAGCATCAAACCTTGCAAGTGTACTGCTGGGATATATACTTGAGGTTCAAAAACGAGTTTGAACTAATTGGTAGGTACAATGTCCACCCATTTGGCGGAAACTACTACAAACTAGAGCCAAACGGTGCATTTTGTGGAAAATATGGCTCTAGGACATACCTAGTCATCGCTTCTAAGGATGAAGGACTGTACACTTGTGAGTGCGCTAAGATGGAACGGGATGGACTCCTTTGCTACCACATCCTGAAGATGTTTACACACCTTGGTGTTGATGAGATACCTGATAGGTATATTCTCAGGAGGTGGACACAAAAGGCAGTCTCTGGATACTTGCCACCAGTGCAAGAAGAGTTGCCAGATGTCATGCCACTGGAATCACAGAAGCAAGTATGTCATGCTAACATGAACATGATGTTCTCTAAACTTGCTCATGTGGCGAGTGCAATAGATGAAGCTACAGCTATCGTCAACAAGCACATCCGTGCTGCTGCAACAGAAATATCGCACTTGAACAAGTCAAAGAAGAAGAAGAAACCTGCTACTGGTACATCAAATAGTGAACCTACTACTGAACCATCCAACAGTGCACCTGCTGAAACTACAAAACCTAGAGACCCGCCAAAAACAACAACTAAGGGCAGGACTAAATCAAAGCACACTGTATCCGCACTTGAGTTGCAACCTAAAAGGAAGACAAAGTGCCATGCATGTGGGTCAGTAGACCACAACTCCGCGTCATGCCCAGGGAGGTTATTGTAGTAGAAGACTCACTATTTGCTGCGCCTCTTTTTGAGAGTTGTAATATGTATGCAAACTTTGTTATTTTCTAGAGGCACCAACAATGTTTTGCTGGTAGGCAACTAAGTTTAAGTTGTAAGCAAGTTTAGTTACTGGTCAAGCAACTTGGTAATCCAGAAGGAGCAACTTTTTGCTCACACTTTAGTTTCATGTAACCAATATTAGTTTCTTAATTAGTATCTTGAAAACCCCTCCAGGTAACTTGGACAACAGAAAAATAGTTTTATGTAAAAATGTTGAGGTGTCTAGCAATTTGTTTTAAGGTCTAAGCAAAATTTAATCCATTTTCAACGAACATGTTGCACACTAAAAGGAAGACAAAGTGCCATGCATGTGGGTCAGTAGACCACAACTCCGCGTCATGCCCAAGGAGGTTATTGTAGTCACTACAAGAAATGTGTTGACTACTGACGCTCAAAATTCGTCACTAGATCATCATAATGGTTGATCTATGACGATTTTATGACGAAAAAATGATCATCAAAAACGGGGCGTCGTTGATGATCGAACATGATGAATTCACTGAGATCGTCATAATCGTCTATAATGATATTGGACTGTCATAACGCTTATGATGATTTAGTATCGTCATGGGCAATTTGAGGAGGCCACATCAGTAATCCGATGGGGCATACGCGTGGTAGGAAGCCACATCAGCAATCCAACGTGGAATACAGGTGGCATACGCGTGGCAGACATGTAAATCAAAATCAGCCCAGTCCATTTCAGTGATCTATATGGGCCAAGCCCAATAAGTCTAGCCTTTTTTGCCTGGGCCTTTGCCTTCTTTTTGTCAATATCTCTATTGGGCCATATAGCTTTTATCCTTTTTCTATTTTCTAGTCAATTTTTTACTAGGCTGGTCCCACCTGTCAGTTCTTCATTTTCGTACTGGTCCCACTTGTTAGTTCGTATTTTCATACTGGTCCCACTGGTTAGGTCTTATTTTTCAACAATTTGATAACAATTAAATACCAGATAAGAAATAATGAATAGATAAAATTATCTTTACAAGCGTAACAAAATTTCCACATGCACATATATACAATATATGCAAGGCTGGAACTGAATTTAGCCAAATATGTAAAAATACACAACATGACCATATCCTACAACATGCAATATCACAGGACCCAAAGCATGTCCTTCCAAGCGGCCAAACTTGGCTCCCAATCTCCATGTCCATGACAGGGATCTGTGTCTTCCAACAACGCCACAACAATCTGCATGGGGCTTCAAGCTTCTTCACTTTTCTACATTACTGTGAAAAAACGGATGAAACTTATTTAGGTTACCAAATAATTGCACCTTTATATTTTACTAAAGAATAAATAATGATCATAGCAACCAAACCAGATCCTAAAGAAATGTCAAAGATCAAGTGATCAACACTTAAGTGAGAAAAGAATCCAAACTTGGTTCATGACACATTATGCTGCTATCCAACGTGATGAATTCTGGTTGTGTTTCCGTATCAGCTATCAACTAGGATGCCTGCATTGCTGAACAAAACCTTGTTACCTAATGCTTCTTATAAGCAAAGTAAATCATACCAGCAAACAAAGAATCAAAACAGATTCATATTAAGAAATTTTTAACTGGATGTCAATTATAGCACTGAAGTTCTGCCCTTCGGCTCGGCATATGGAACCTCTCAGCTGCTCCCTCGGGATAGGTAGGCCCATCCCCCACCCCCCTTTCCCGAGAGGCGGCCGGGCTGTGTTTCCCCTACGGCCTCGGATAAAGATAAAAGTTACAGCTGTTCACTATCGGATGAAAAAAATGCTCCACACAAGCATTTAACTTGCAGGGCCATAGGTTCTTGCCATACCGCAAACTAATCTTCATAGGCTAAAAAGGCTAACAATCAGCTGGATATATTCCTCTAGCAGTGTGCATTGCAGATTCATGATCGGATTTTGTCAGTACGCAACAGGCTAACAATCAGCTGGATTACAAATTTCAATAGCAAACTTTGTTATGCAATGTTGTTCTCAAAGTACTTTATATGCAGTGTTGCTACATGTCGCTAGCAACATTAAGCTATTGTGTTATATTCGAGGCTTCAAAGGTGCTTCACAGACTTTCCGCTTGGTCATCACCAAGCAGATCTGGCCAATTCTAGATCCTAAAATTGCAGCCTACTGATCCACGCAGTCACAACAGCAAGCGAGCATAGACAGATCGAGCACCTACCAATGGTGGAAGGATCAATGTGAGTTACCTTATAGTAGCTGAGATTGATGGGGAGGCGCTCAGCGGCGCAGATGGCCATGAGCTCCTTGTCCGTCGTGTCGGACTTGATGTGCGCCACCACCTTGCATCGCACCGCGTCCTCGTTGCCTGGGGCCGCCATGAGAACTGAAGAATTAGGCATGGGTGTCAGTACCGTGCAGGTTAGGGCACGTGTAACAACTCAGAAATTGTATTCCACTTCTTGTTGAATAAAGAACCAAAGTTTGGAACCAAAATAAAACTTTTGTCCATTATCCTATGCATACATGTATTTTTCCTCTATATGTATTCTATGATTTTATGTGTGTGATTCTTGATTGAGCATTGGTTAGATAATTCTAAGTGAACCAACATAATCAATTGAGAAAGTTTATAAGAAGCAAAGAAACCAGAAATAGAAATAAGAAAGAAAAAGATAAGATTTAGATGATCTAGAAATTGCTATTGACTACCCTACTTTGAGCCCTTGATTTAAGCAATCTGTAACTCAAATCAATGATTGGCCAACTAGTTGAGCTTAACCAAGTTGCAGACTAACTCAACCAACAAAGACCTACCAAAAATTCAAACTAGAACATCACCCAAACTTGAACCAAAGTTTGAATCTGAATCAATGACCAAACCCTAAATTTGAAATAAGATTTCTGCAAATCTCATTCTTTCTTCAAAACAAAAATATGACTGGGTACCTTAGCCAATATGTTGAGCACCCAAAGTGGAAAATTTTGAAAATTCGAATTTTGAGTTCTTGCGGACATTTCGTCGAGCACTGGCAGAAGCAAATTGGAGGGAGATCAAGATCACTGGAGCTGCACTGTGCTGGCTCGCTCCAGCACTGTTGCCATGCTCCCTGGCCTCCCCTCGATCGACTCCAGCTTCCCCAGCCCCGACCCAAGCCGTGAGAAGAGGAGGGAGGAGGAGAAACGCTGCCAGGGCCCCCTCCTAGTAACCTGCTGCCCTGCTCGATGCCGACCAGCTTGGAGGCGCCAGAGGAGACCCACAGCACCCCGCGGCCGAGCCGACACCAGCCCATCACCACCCCGAGGCCGCCGTGACCGGAGCGAGCTCCAAACGCCACCAGGGCCCCCGTGCAGTCAAGCTTCTGGCCGCGCTTGCCCTCGACGCTCCGGCCTATAAAAGGCCCCGCCAATCAAACGGAGACACTCACCTAGTCCCCAGCTACCTCCCAGACATCGCCACTCACTCCCTCTCGCTCTGCTTCGCCGTCGCCAGCCACGCCGGTGAGGTACTGGACCAGCGGAGCGCCGCCGCGTTCGACCACCTGGGAGCACGCCGCCGCTGGGAATCGGAGGAGGAGACGCACCGCAGACGATCCCGCACATCGCCGACGAGTTCTGCATCCTCTACGCCTCGCCCTCGCCGTTGAACGATCTTCACTGCAACGCAGGTGAGCTCCCGCCGTGCTGAGGAAGACGATGAGCGCGAGCCGTCCGATCTTGATCCAACGCTAGCATACCGATTCAGTAACTTAAGTCGCCTGACACCCCGACCCCACCTGTCAGTTCGTTTTAAAACAAATCCCACCGAAGCGGTATGGGTCGGCCCGTTCGGGTTTGATTCGAATTGGGCCCAGCCAGTTAGAATCGGTCCGTTTCATTTTTAATTATTCTCCCGCCCTTTTTCATTTAATTCAAATAACTTTCAGATGTTATTTTCAAATTTAATTTCCAAGAGATTTACAAATCCATTTGTAGCAAATAAATATGCGTTGAAAAGCTTATAAAATACTCTACACAATAGAACTGGTTAGAATCCAAAATAAGTTAGGAATAAAATTGGATATGAATAGTGTGACCATAGCTTGTTAATTAATGAAAGATTTCTAGAAAATTATTTAAGCCATCAAAAATCATGAAAATTAAAATGTGAACTCACTAATGACCACTCTTACTGTTAGTCAACCCCAAACCCTATTAGTGTGATCAATTAGACCCTAACCTAATACTACCTTGTAGCATAAAATGATAGAACCCTACTTGCACACTTAGAATCAAATTGCCATCCCTACCAACTCACTTAGTTACTCACTCCCACTTGAACTAGTATTAGTAACCCTCAACCTTTACCAATGCTAGGAAAGTGAACAACATATGACACTTAGTAGAAAACTTAACTTGCACACTTGATGAAAATCTAGAGAGAAACTTACCATCCCACACTATAAAATGCAACATGAATTAAAATGCAACATGAATTAAAGGGCAACATGAATACTATTGTTTGAAAGCAAGCATGTGTGCTTGGTGTGTTGTTAGCATGGTATAGTGATTGTGTGTTTTGTGTTTATCCGTGATTAGACGCTAGTATTCCCGAGGAGGATATTGGAGGGGATTATTATCAAGAAGAAGAAGAAGAATACCCTGGACACTTTGCCAACCAAGGCAAGCCATCTTTTGATTCATACTCCCAATGCCTAGTTTTAATATTGCATCCTACTTGTTTTAAGTAAATTGCATGATTGAATTGCTAGAGTAGAATGATAGAAGAATAGTGATATCTTGCTTAACAAGAGCATCAAGTTGAGTTTATCCAACTCTATTTAGTGGTCATCACTCAATGTAGTTGCTTAGTCGCTAATAATATTGAGGCCATTTATAAGGGAAAACTCTAGTTGAAATTGGTGACTTGAACTTGAAACTTGAAAGGGAGATTGATCCTACCTAATGGCTTTATGAAATAAAACCAATCTTGACTAAGAACTATGAAATATATTTCTCAATGACAACGAGTGATGTACTATGGGAGCCAATTATACCGTACGACCACATTACCCCTATATGGGAAGGGGCTTAATCCGTAGCTTGTTTATCTTAGTATGGGAGGCCTTGTATCAATTATTCATGGAAGGACACCGTGAGCGGTTACTTCTGGACCAGGTGGATTCCACTAACCCGGCTTCCTAGATGGGCAGAACTAGAGGCGCCGGAGCGGGGGATTCCGTATCCCGGGCTCTAGGGAAGGATCCTATACTAGGGTGAGCAAGTGAAAGAGTTTGTTTGATTATCTGAAAATCGCATACTTGTGTATGTCGAACCGTGGATTTCTCCCGGCAGATTTATCGAATCTTGTGGGTAAAGTGTACCCCTCTGCAGAGGTTTTCAAACTATTCGAATAGCCGCGTCCGCGGTCATGGACGGTTGGCAAGCTGTACTTGGCTTTTGTCAGGACTAAAAGTGACAATGGTGAACTTGGTGAAGGACTTGACTTGACAATGATGTTGACACACTTGAAGTCTTCTTTAGATTGAACCTAGAGAACTAAACTTCTTTTCTACTAATAAACATTCTTGGGAAATAAAACTAGCTTTTGCAAATAAACTTAGTGCTTAGTCCACTATACTAAACCTTGCATATCTACCTCACCTTTTCATTTATAAGATGGTTTGCGAGTGCATACAATGTACTCACGGCTGTGTCCCTGGCTATCAACTTGGCCAGACTATAGGGAAGAATACCAGGAGGAAGGGTATGACGAAGAGTCCCAGAACTAAGCTCGTCTCCATGAGTCGCCATTGCCTGTAGGGTGAAGGCATGGACCCGAAGACGATATTTCCGCTGCTATATTGTGTTGTAATATGACTTGGTCTATATGACCATTGTATTTGAACCCTCGTATTGTAGTGGCTATGGAACTGTGGTATCAACTACGTTATGTAAATTGCAACATTGATTCTGGGATTGTGATGGATTACATAACGGGCACTTCGAATTTGTTATCAAATTTGAGGTCGTCACAAGTTGGTATCAGAGCCTAGGCTGACCATAGGAGACCTTAGTTAGAATGGGCGTTACATGAAAACTTGATAAAAGCAAAGATATAAGTAATGGTTTCAAAATTTCTTAGTCTTTCCTCTCTATTTTGCAAAGTTTTATACATACTTCAGTTTTTGCCTACTTAAAATTTTGCACACTTGAGTTGATCACTAACTTGAACCAATCTAAAATTTTGTAGATGGCCCTGGAGTTCATTGAGCACTATCAGTTGGGCCAGGGTGGCAGCCTCTGTTTCGAGCGCGACCTCACCACCTTGACCTTGTTCCTGGATTGTCTGTATCCGGAGTTCAAGGGAGCCGTGCTCAATGAGCACCCAGATGGAGAGCTACGGTGGCTTATCCGAGCCAGTTGCCGTGGCAAGAAGGGGAAATTGGGTTCTCCAAGGGTCAAGTTTGAGCTAGTGGAGAACACTTGGGCCGATGGTTTGGTCCGAGCGATGCAGGAGATGCACGCCCGCTTGTGCGGACTGCATGTTGAGGAGGTTCAGGGAGGACGCTTCAGGGACTTTGCTCGGCGTGATGCGGATGGACGTCCCGCAAACATGCCCGGGCAGAATGAGCCGAGTACCTACATCGATCATATGGACTTCTTGCTGTACTCCACTCAGCAGGAGGCCGATCGTGCCCGTACCAAGGCCAACCTTGAGCACTTCGCCTTGGTGGATGCAAGGAACACTATCAGGATTCTTGCGAAGGAGCACAAGAGCCTTCGTCGCCAGCGCGATGAGAAGGAACAGGACCTGGAGGAGTTGAAGGCCAATGTGGCGGAGTTGACTGAGTACATTGAGAGTCTTGAGGATCACCTTGGTGAGGAGGAAGGCATTGACCTCTGCAAGGAGGATAATGCCCTCATTAGTGATGAGGATGACTTCATGGAGGACCTTGATGATCCGGAAGATGGTGGGCACAATGGATTCATTGTGAGTGACGAGGAGGAAGACCCCGAGGAGCCCGCTGTTCAGATTCGAGATCCACGTGTTATCTAGTCAGGAGTTCCACTTTATGTTTCACTTCGTGTAGGTGTGAGTTGTATCCCCCTCTCTATTAGATGAGTCGCAATGGTTTCATGTAAACCATTTGTACTGTGTGAACTCGTATGTATGGTATGATGAGTGTTGAATGAAATATGAATTTGGCCCTTAAGGCCTTAGTAAGACAAAAATTGCATCATCCATGTACCTTTAAATCTTAGCAAAAATTAGCTTTTCCCTCTTGTCTTACACACCTTATCTTCAGATGCCGCGAGCACCCCCACCTCTGAACCCGGAAATGGCCGAACTACTAAGGATGATCATGGAAGACCGAGAAGCAGCACGAGCTGAGCGCCAAGCTAACCTGGCCACTCTTCAGCAGATAACCTAGATGGCAATGAACCACAACAATGGCAATGGCAATGGCCATGGCAATGGTGAAGGAGAAAACCATGGCAATGGAGATCACCGATCCAAGTTGAGGAATTTTCAGAACACCAACCCTCCTATGTTCACTAAGTCTGAAGAGCCCTTAGATGCCGATGATTGGCTTCGCACTATGGAAAACAACTTGGCCGTCGCCGAAGTTGGGGAAAATGAGAAGGTTTTGTACACCACCCACTATCTTGCTGGAGCAGCGAGAGCTTGGTGGGACAGCACCCGTGCAATGCAAGCCCCAGGGTATGTGATGCCTTGGGAGGAGTTCAAAAGCAAGTTTAGCAAAGCCCATGTTCCTTTGGGATTGGTTAAAAGGATGAGAGATGAGTTCAGAAATCTGAAGCAAGGTTCCCTATCTGTGGTGGATTACCATGACAAGTTCCTTACCTTGTCTAGGTATGCCCCCGATGACACCAACACCACTGAGAAGAAGCAAGAACAGTTTCTGGATGGACTTCATGATGAGATGCAATGTGTCCTGGTCAGCATTCACTTTGCCGACCTGGAGTCATTGGTTGACTCTGCCATTCAGATGGAAGGCAAACTCAAGCAAGCTACAGAAAATCGCAAGCGCCGTATGATGTATCAAGGCAACTCGAGCAACTCGCAGAAGCCAAGGGGAAATGCACCTATGGGTTTCGCCCCTAGACCTATGAGGCCGTCTGCACCTGCTCCACGTCCCATCTATCCCAACTGTCAACCCGGCAACAACTTCAACCGTGCACCTCCAAGACCCAGTGGCAACAACTTCAACACCAATACTCCAAGGCCAAATGGCGCCCCTGTGTTACCCAAGCCTGGTGACAAGTCTGGTGTGACCTGTTATGAGTGTGGACTCAAAGGGCATTACTCCAATGAGTGCCCCAAGAAGCTGAATGATGCATCCAAGACCACTGCCCCTGTTCAACAACAACGCCGTATGGGAAATGGCAAGAACTATCCACCAAGGAACCAGCCTCGCTCTCAAGGCCGTCTGAATCACATGAATGTTGAAGAAGCTCAGGAAGCAACCGACGTTGTGCTTGGTATGTTCCCTGTTAACTCAGTTCTTGCAAGAGTTCTGTTTGATTCTGGAGCTTCGCACTCATTTGTTACCCAATTATTCGTTGATAAAAGTGGACTTCAACCCACACCCTTGAAAGATGTCATGTCTGTGCAAATTCCTGGGTCAGTAACCAAAGCTAGTTGTACCTGCTTGGCAGTACCCATAGAAATTCATGGGATAGATTTCTTAGCCAATTTGATAGTATTGGGAACCAAAGGTTTGGAAGTAGTTCTTGGTATGAATTGGATGTCTCTCCATCAAGGAGTGACAGATTGTGCCAAGAAGACCATCACCATGAAGAGTCGCACTGGAATCATAGTCAAGCATGTATCCGTAAAACCAACCCAAACCACCCAGTGTCATAAGAGTATCTCCGGGCCAACCATAGAGGAAGTTCCCATCGTCTGTGAATACCCGGATGTTTTTCCCGATGAGCTACCCGGAATGCCACCGGATCAGGATATTGAGTTTATCATTGAGCTTATCCCCGGAACTGGATCTATAGCCCAGCGACCCTATCGTATGAACCCCGCTAAGCTAGTTGAGTTAAAGAAGCAATTGGATGACCTTTTGAGTAAGGGACTGATTCAGCCAAGTTCTTCTGCTTGGAGATCACCCGTTTTGTTTGTGGATAAAAGTGACGGTTCTAGCCGACTGTGCACTGATTACCGCAAGCTAAACGATGTGACCATCAAGAACAAGTATCCTCTCCCAAAGATTGAAGATTTATTTGACCAACTGACTGGAGCCAGAGTGTTTTCAAAGATAGACCTTAGGACTGGATACCACCAATTGAAGATCCGTGCAACGGATATCCCCAAAACAGCCTTCACTACCCGATACGGATTGTATGAGTACACCGTAATGTCATTTGGATTGACCAATGCCCCTGCTTATTTCATGAACCTCATGAATAAGGTTTTTATGGAGTTCTTGGATAAGTTTGTTGTTGTCTTCATTGACGACATTCTTATCTACTCCAAATCCGAAGAAGAGCATGCAACCCACTTGAGATTAATTCTAGAAACCCTAAGGGAGCATCAGCTGTATGCCAAGTTCAGTAAATGTGAGTTCTGGTTGAAGGAAGTTGGATTCTTAGGCCATGTATTATCAGCCGGAGGAATATCCGTGGACCCAAAGAAGATCAAATCAGTCATGGAATGGGAAGCCCCTACCACTCAGACTAAAGTTAGAGGTTTTCTTGGATTAGCGGGATATTACCGCAAGTTTGTTGAAGGGTTTTCAAGCATTGCCCGGCCAATGACCCAACTGTTGAAGAAAGACAAAAGTTTGAATGGACCCCTAAGTGTGAAGAAAGTTTCCAAGAGCTCAAGAAGCGACTGGTGACCGCCCCCGTCCTAACCATGCCCGATATCACCAAAAACTTTGATGTCTATTGCGACGCTTCCAAACTTGGACTTGGTTGTGTCTTGATGCAAGAAGGCAAGGTCATAGCTTACCTCTCTCGGCAGCTTCGACCTCATGAAGAAAATTATCCGACCCATGACCTAGAGTTAGCAGCCGTAGTTCTAGCTCTGAAGACCTGGAGGCACTATTTGATGGGCAACCGATGCGAGATCTACACCGATCACAAGAGTCTGAAGTATATTTTCACCCAGAAGGAGTTGAACATGAGGCAAAGAAGATGGATAGAATTGATCAAGGATTATGATCTAGAAATTCACTATCACCCCGGTAAGGCCAATGTAGTGGCCGATGCACTGAGTAGGAAGCCATGCTCTTTGAATATGATGATCAAGGAAGAGCAACCTATGTTGCACCAAGAGTTTGCAAAATTTGGATTGGAACTAGTCAGTCCAGGATTCCTAGCCAACCTTGAGTTTCAACCCACCTTGATGAGCCAAATCAAAGAAGCCCAGAAGGGAAATGAGAGTATTGACGGAATCAAGCGTAGAATTGGTTCCGGCAAGGTGCCAGGATTTGAGGAAGATGATCAAGGAGTTCTTTGGTATAAAGGCCGTATTTGTGTGCCCGCTGATTCAGAATTGAAGGAAGTAATTATGAAGGAAGCCCATGAGACACCTTACTCCATCCATCCCGGTGGAACTAAGATGTACCAAGATTTGAAGGAACAATTTTGGTGGCATGGAATGAAGCGTGAGATTGCATCGTTCATCTCTAAGTGTGATATTTGTCAAAGAGTCAAGGCTGAACATCAACGTCCTGCTGGTTTGCTACAACCTTTGCAAGTTCCGGAATGGAAGTGGGAATCGGTTGGAATGGATTTCATCACTGGATTTCCAAGATCTAGCCGTGGAAATGACTCTATCTGGGTCATTGTGGATAGACTGACCAAAGTAGCCCACTTTATTCCTGTCAAGACCACTTATAACTCGGGAGAGCTAGCGGACCTGTACCTATCCAGAATTGTCAGTTTGCATGGAGTCCCTAAGACCATAGTTTCCGATCGAGGAACCCAATTCACCTCAAGATTTTGGAAAAGTTTGCATCAAGCCTTGGGAACCAAATTAGCTTTCAGCACCGCTTACCACCCTCAGACTGATGGACAGACTAAAAGAGTGAATCAAATACTTGAAGATATGTTGAGAGCCTGTGTTCTAGCTTATGGAGCTAAGTGGGAAGATTGCCTGCCTTTCGCAGAGTTTTCCTACAACAACAGCTATCAAGCCAGTTTGCAAATGGCCCCATTTGAAGCTTTGTATGGAAGAAAGTGCCGTACCCCTTTGAACTGGTCAGAAACCGGAGACAGTCAGATATTTGGACCGGACATCCTGCAAGAAGCCGAGGAGAAAGTTCGCATGATTCGTGAATACCTAAAGGCAGCCCAGTCGAGGCAGAAGAGTTATGCCGACAAGAGACGCAGAGAACTGACCTTCCAGATTGGAGATTTTGTGTATCTCAGGGTATCACCTCTCAAGGGAATGCAGAGATTCCAAGTAAAAGGAAAGCTTGCCCCAAGATATATTGGACCCTTCAAGATACTAGACCACAGAGGAGAAGTGTCTTACCAGTTAGAAATGCCCCCTGAATTGTCTGAAGTGCACGATGTCTTTCACGTGTCTTTACTTCGGAAATGTCTTGAAGTTCCGGAGAAGCCAGAAATTTTCAAGAATATTGATTACTGCTCTGTGGACATCAACAAGGATTTGACCTATCGTGAAGTACCTACCCGTATTCTCGAGGAAGCTTATCGAACCACTCAACCCCGAAGCATCAAGTTTCTGAAAGTTCAGTGGAGTAATCACACCAAAGATGAACTACTTGGGAACGAGAAGACTACCTTCAGAAAGAGTTTCCCAATCTTTTCAGTTCTTAACTAGTGAATCTCGGGGATGAGATTCTTTTTAAGGGGGGAAGATTGTAACAACTCAGAAATTGTAATCCACTTCTTGTTGAATAAAGAACAAAAGTTTGGAACCAAAATAAAACTTTTGTCCATTATCCTATGCATACATGTATTTTTCCTCTATATGTATTCTATGATTTTATGTGTGTGATTCTTGATTGAGCATTGGTTAGATAATTCTAAGTGAACCAACATAATCAATTGAGAAAGTTTATAAGAAGCAAAGAAACCAGAAATAGAAATAAGAAAGAAAAAGATAAGATTTAGATGATCTAGAAATTGTTATTGACTACCCTACTTTGAGCCCTTGATTTAAGCAATCTGTAACTCAAATCAATGATTGGCCAACTAGTTGAGCTTAACCAAGTTGCAGACTAACTCAACCAACAAAGACCTACCAAAAATTCAAACTAGAACATCACCCAAACTTGAACCAAAGTTTGAATCTGAATCAATGACCAAACCCTAAATTTGAAATAAGATTTCTGCAAATCTCATTCTTTCTTCAAAACAAAAATATGACTGGGTACCTTAGCCAATATGTTGAGCACCCAAAGTGGAAAATTTTGAAAATTCGAATTTTGAGTTCTTGTGGGCATTTCGTCGAGCACTGGCAGAAGCAAATCGGAGGGAGATCAAGATCACTGGAACTGCACTGTGCTGGCTCGCTCCAGCACTGTCGCCATGCTCCCTGGCCTCCCCTCGATCGACTCCAGCTTCCCCAGCCCCGACCTAAGCCGTGAGAAGAGGAGGGAGGAGGAGAAACATTGCCAGGGCCCCCTCCCAGTAACCTGCTGCCCTGCTCGATGCCGACCAGCTTGGAGGCGCTAGAGGAGACCCACAGCACCCCGCGGCCGAGCCGACACCAGCCCATCACCACCCCGAGGCCGCCGTGACCGGAGCGAGCTCCAAACGCCGCCAGGGCCCCCGTGCAGTCAAGCTTCTGGCCGCGCTTGCCCTCGACGCTCCGGCCTATAAAAGGCCCCGCCGATCAAACGAAGACACTCACCCAGTCCCCAGCTACCTCCCAGACATCGCCACTCACTCCCTCTCGCTCTGCTTCACCGTCGCCAGCCACGCCGGTGAGGTACTAGACCAGCGGAGCGCCGCCGCGTTCGACCACCTGGGAGCACGCCGCCGCTGGGAATCGGAGGAGGAGACGCACCGCAGCCGATCCCGCACGTCGCCGACGAGTTCTGCATCCTCTACGCCTCGCCCTCGCCGTCGAACGATCTTCACTGCAACGCAGGTGAGCTCCCGCCGTGCTGAGGAAGACGATGAGCGCGAGCCGTCCGATCTTGATCCAACGCTAGCATACCGATTCGGTAACTTAAGTCGCCTGACACCCTGACCCCACCTGTCAGTTCGTTTTAAAACAAATCCCGCCGAAGCGGTATGGGTCGGCCCGTTCGGGTTTGATTCGAATTGGGCCCAGCCAGTTAGAATCGGTCCGTTTCATTTTTAATTATTCTCCCGCCCTTTTTCATTTAATTCAAATAACTTTCAGATGTTATTTTCAAATTTAATTTCCAAGAGATTTACAAATCCATTTGTAGCAAATAAATATGCGTTGAAAAGCTTATAAAATACTCTACACAATAGAACTGGTTAGAATCCAAAATAAGTTAGGAATAAAATTGAATATGAATAGTGTGACCATAGCTTGTTAATTAATGAAAGATTTCTAGAAAATTATTTAAGCCATCAAAAATCATGAAAATTAAAATGTGAACTCACTAATGACCACTCTTACTGTTAGTCAACCCCAAACCCTATTAGTGTGATCAATTAGACCCTAACCTAATACTACCTTGTAGCATAAAATGATAGAACCCTACTTGCACACTTAGAATCAAATTGCCATCCCTACCAACTCACTTAGTTACTCACTCCCACTTGAACTAGTATTAGTAACCCTCAACCTTTACCAATGCTAGGAAAGTGAACAACATATGACACTTAGTAGAAAACTTAACTTGCACACTTGATGAAAATCTAGAGAGAAACTTACCATCCCACACTATAAAATGCAACATGAATTAAAATGCAACATGAATTAAAGGGCAACATGAATACTATTGTTTGAAACCAAGCATGTGTGCTTGGTGTGTTGTTAGCATGGTATAGTGATTGTGTGTTTTGTGTTTATCCGTGATTAGACGCTAGTATTCCCGAGGAGGATATTGGAGGGGATTATTATCAAGAAGAAGAAGAAGAATACCCCGGACACTTTGCCAACCAAGGCAAGCCATCTTTTGATTCATACTCCCAATGCCTAGTTTTAATATTGCATCCTACTTGTTTTAAGTAAATTGCATGATTGAATTGCTAGAGTAGAATGATAGAAGAATAGTGATATCTTGCTTAACAAGAGCATCAAGTTGAGTTTATCCAACTCTATTTAGTGGTCATCACTCAATGTAGTTGCTTAGTCGCTAATAATATTGAGGCCATTTATAAGGGAAAACTCTAGTTGAAATTGGTGACTTGAACTTGAAACTTGAAAGGGAGATTGCTCCTACCTAATGGCTTTATGAAAGAAAACCAATCTTGACTAAGAACTATGAAATATATTTCTCAATGACAACGAGTGATGTACTATGGGAGCCAATTATACCGTACGACCACATTACCCCTATATGGGAAGGGGCTTAATCCGTAGCTTGTTTATCTTAGTATGGGAGGCCTTGTATCAATTATTCATGGAAGGACACCATGAGCGGTTACTTCTGGACCAGGTGGATTCCACTAACCCGGCTTCCGGGATGGGCCGAACTAGAGGCGCCGGAGCGGGGGATTCCGTATCCCGGGCTCTAGGGAAGGATCCTATACTAGGGTGAGCAAGTGAAAGAGTTTGTTTGATTATCTGAAAATCGCATACTTGTGTATGTCGAACCATGGATTTCTCCTGGCAGATTTATCGAATCTTGTGGGTAAAGTGTACCCCTCTGCAGAGGTTTTCAAACTATTCGAATAGCTGTGTCCGCGGTCATGGACGGTTGGCAAGCTGTACTTGGCTTTTGTCAGGACTAAAAGTGACAATGGTGAACTTGGTGAAGGACTTGACTTGACAATGATGTTGACACACTTGAAGTCTTCTTTAGATTGAACCTAGAGAACTAAACTTCTTTTCTACTAATAAACATTCTTGGGAAATAAAACTAGCTTTTGCAAATAAACTTAGTGCTTAGTCCACTATACTAAACCTTGCATATCTACCTCACCTTTTCATTTATAAGATGGTTTGCGAGTGCATACAATGTACTCACAGCTGTGTCCCTGGCTATCAACTTGGCCAGACTATAGGGAAGAATACCAGGAGGAAGGGTATGACGAAGAGTCCCAGAACTAAGCTCGTCTCCATGAGTCGCCATTGCCTGTAGGGTGAAGGCATGGACCCGAAGACGATATTTCCGCTGCTATATTGTGTTGTAATATGACTTGGTCTATATGACCATTGTATTTGAACCCTCGTATTGTAATGGCTATGGAACTGTGGTATCAACTACGTTATGTAAATCGCAACATTGATTCTGGGATTGTGATGGATTACATAATGGGCACTTCGAATTTGTTATCAAATTTGAGGTCGTCACAGCACGACAGCAGAAACACGTAGGAGAGAGAGGGGTGGTGCTTGACCTTGGTCGGTGACCTTGACGGCCTGGGGGAACTCGCCAGCCTCGATGTGACGGTGGAGCACCGAGAAGAGGTCCTCCATGGCGACTGGCTCTGCTGGCGTCTGCATGAAGGGAGAGTTAGCGGTGGATCAGCATCAGCTCAGGAAGTTACATAAGAATATACATGGAACAGAAAACATAAAGTTACATATAGTTCTAATCATAAAAAATCCAAGCATGCTTATTCGTAACAAACTAGTAAGCTCTATGATGCTTCCAGCAGATATGTTCAGATAAACTGGACTCAAAAGCAACTCAAGTCAAGAATACATCACTTTAGACTTGTATAAGAACCGCATCAAATAAAATGTGGTCATGTTCTCTTTAAATGAGAAACAAACACTGAGGGAAAAAACAAGCCTACAATTCTTAGTATGAATTCGCATGACCTAACATAATATACAAACTGAAGTACCTAAACCACAGGTACAACAATGATAAACACAACAGTATGAAATATGTATCCTCCTATAACCACATTCTACCATCAGGTCTGTGAGAAATAACAAGCAAGGTAGGTATCAGCAAGCATCAAGGATGCTGCAGGTGCGGGTCAAACCAAGTAAAAAAGGACCAATTAAACATTACCAGGACATATTTAAACCATGAATCATATGGACACACATGCTCCATGGCAGTATAGCAGCAAGAAAATGTGTGGTCCAAATCGCTATATTTCTAACATAGGCATGATGTATGTAGCTAAAAAAATATATTAGACATAGGAATAGGGAATGAAAAGTGTGGTCTGAATCACTATACTTTTGCTCATATGGCTAGCAGCGTGCATAATTAGCTGAATACTGTAATTGAAATTTTAAAATTGTAGAGTAGTAATTTCTAAATTATTGCATCTACACAAGGTAAACCTAAAGGCAGAAGCAATTAAGAATAAACATCACGACACACAAACAACAATTATAGCTTGGGATTATATCTTACACAGCAAGAGAAACAAGGATATTTATGCAGATCTAATTTTGCTCATATGAATTAGCATCATGCAACGCATCATCTGATGCAAATCGTGACTTCTACAGAATTATCATAAAGCAATGCGCTTCAATTTCATCATTCCTTCACACCCGATCTAGCTCCCAGTGCGTATAAAAAAATGGAAAGCAACCTAACCGCTATCAACTAAGCAGATATAAACCGCCAGAAACGCACATCGCGTACGGATCCTAATCAACGTGAATAAATCTAGCTGATCAAGGCAAATACTGCAACGATTTTCAAGCAAAAAACTAACAGATCAATGGACGAGCAGTCGATAATAACAAGACGAGATGCGTAGGGAGGGAAAGGGGGAGCAAACAGCAGCAGCAGGTCAAAGACCACGCCTCCTCCCGTCCTTGTCTGCGCAGATCTAAGATGTAGCCGATCTGGCGAAGATCTTGATGATGCCTTCGATGACGGCGATCGGTGAGGAATCCCTTGAGGATCGCGCTAGGGAGATCGACATCCTGGGATCCTGATTCAGCAGAGGCATCGCATTAGGAGGTTGAGCAAGAAGTGATAGGATCTGAGAAGAGAGAGGGAGAGAGAGAGAGCGAGATTTGGGATGGGGGCGGAAGAACGGCTCCTCCTCGCCATCGATGGCTTGGTCGCGGTGTGCAGAACGAGTGGCTCTCACGATGCAGGAGGCGGCGGGGTCGTGCGCTGCGGTGGCTGAGGATTAGGTTTTGAGGTGGGGTGGCTGGCGCGAGAGAGAGAGGCGCCGCAAGAGAGGGGGAATGGAGAGCGAGGGGCGGCGGGGTGGTAGGTAGGGTCCTAGGGTTTGCAGGATCCGCGACGCGTCGCAGCGGGGCAGCTGGATGCGTTTTGGTTCGTCCGATCGGCATACATGGACGGTTTAGATGGATTCACATGGGGTGATACGTGGGGAGAGTTGTTCTGCAATCTGATTGGCTGCAAGGGTTAGGTTTGTTTGTGCTTGTTTGTTTTTGTTTTTAACACCTTTTCCAATTACTTTTAGAAAGAAATAAGATTAGAAAACCCTTAAATTATAACCAACTTGTAGTATGGCACTTATTCTAAGAAAACACTTCTTAAAAATGAGGTATCCATTTCGCAAGATTCTATCCTAACCTAGGAGCGGTCACGCCCGCCATTTTGGTCACATTTTGAATCGATATAAGAAATTCAAAAAAAATCAAAAAATATACAAAACCTTCGCGTTGTGTCATGTTATGTGACCTAGTTTCTAGAAAAAATAATAAACTTGGAATATTGCAACTATCGTGAAAAAGTGTTCACAAAAAAAGCTATCTCATACGAAGTTTCATGGCATTCAAGCCAAATGAGATAGTTATGGCCACAACCACGGCATAGTTTATTCAAACAACCCCATAATGTGCACATGTGTGCATATTGGGATGACAAACACTGTTGATTTGGGGAGTTTTAATTTTCGTTGCACAAAAAATTCATTTTTCATTTTCTTAATGCAAAAAATGGGTTTTTTTGTGAAGCGTCTACCAAAAATATGTTGCAAAAATATAATAACCAAATTTTAAATGATATTATATCATACTTGATGAACAATACACTAGTTGTTTGCATTGAAAAAGTTATATAGCCACCACTCAAAAAAAGACAAATAGCTATCAATTCAGTTGGAAACGGGTCAAATTTGAACTACAGGTGCTTCATAGTTTGCTCATGATTTTTTCAAAAAATCATTTTTAGGTACACAACTATCTATTTCATCAGAGATCCATACAGATTTTGGCAGAATTCGATCCCGACCTATGAGCGGTCACACCCACCGTTTTGGCCACATTTTAAAATCGGCATAAGAAATTCAAAAATAATCAAAACAATACAAATCCTTCGCGTTGTGTCATGTTATGTGACCTAGTTTCTAGGAAAAATAATAAACTTGGAATATTGCAACTATTGTGCAAAAGTGTTCACAAAAAAAACTATCTCATACGAAGTTTCATGGCATTCAAGCCAAATAAGATAGTTATGGCCACAACCATGGTATAGTTTTTTCAAACAACCCCATAATGTGCACATATGTGCATATTGGGATGACAAACAATGTTGATTTGGGGAGTTTTAATTTTTGTTGCACAAAAAATTTATTTTTCATTTTTTAATGCAAAAAATGGGTTTTTTTGTGAAGCGTCTACCAAAAATATGTTGCAAAAATAGAATAACCAAATTTTAAATGATATTATATCATACTTGATAAACAATACACCAGTTATTTGCATTGAAAAAGTTATATAGCCACCCCTCAAAAAAAGACAAATAGCTATCAATTCAGATGGAAGCGGGTCAAATTTGAACTACAGGTGCTTCATAGTTCGCTCATTATTTTTTCAAAAAATCATTTTTAGGTACACAACTATCTATTTCATCAGAGATCCATAAAGATTTTGGCAGAATTCGATCCCGACCTATGAGCGGTCACGCCCACCGTTTTGGCCACATTTTAAAATCGGCATAAGAAATTCAAAAATAATCAAAACAATACAAATCCTTCGCGTTGTGTCATGTTATGTGACCTAGTTTCTAGGAAAAATAATAAACTTAGAATATTGCAACTATTGTGCAAAAGTGTTCACAAAAAAACTATCTCATACGAAGTTTCATGGCATTCAAGCCAAATGAGATAGTTATGGCCACAACCACGACATAGTTTGTTCAAACAACCCCATAATATGCACATATGTGCATATTGGGATAACAAACAATGTTGATTTGGGGAGTTATAATTTTTGTTGCACAAAAAATTCATTTTTCATTTTTTTAATGCAAAAAATGGGTTTTTTTGTGAAGCGTCTACCAAAAATATGTTGCAAAAATAGAATAACCAAATTTTAAATGATATTATATCATACTTGATCAACAATACACCAGTTGTTTTCATTGAAAAAGTTATATAGCCACCCCTCAAAAAAAGACAAATAGCTATCAATTCAGCTGGAAACGGGTCAAATTTGAACTACAGGTGCTTCATAGTTTGCCCATTATTTTTTCAAAAAATCATTTTTCGGTACACAACTATCTATTTCATCAGAGATCCATAAAGATTTTGGCAGAATTCGATCCCGACCTATGAGCGGTCACGCCCACCGTTTTGGCCACATTTTAAAATCGGCATAAGAAATTCAAAAATAATCAAAACAATACAAATCCTTCGCGTTGTGTCATGTTATGTGACCTAGTTTCTAGGAAAAATAATAAACTTAGAATATTGCAACTGTTGTGCAAAAGTGTTCACAAAAAAAACTATCTCATACGAAGTTTCATGGCATTCAAGCCAAATGAGATAGTTATGGCCACAACTACGGCATAGTTTGTTCAAACAACTCCATAATATGCACATATGTGCATATTGGGATAACAAACAATGTTGATTTGGGGAGTTATAATTTTCGTTGCACAAAAAATTCATTTTTCATTTTTAATGCAAAAAATGGGTTTTTTATGAAGCGTCTACCAAAAATATGTTGCAAAAATAGAATAACCAAATTTTAAATGATATTATATCATACTTGATCAGCAATACACCAGTTGTTTGCATTGAAAAGGTTATATAGCCACCCCTCAAAAAAAGACAAATAGCTATCAATTCAGTTGGAAACGGGTCAAATTTGAACTATAGGTGCTTCATAGTTTCCTCATTATTTTTTCAAAAAATCATTTTTAGGTACACAACTATCTATTTCATCAGAGATCCATAAATATTTTGCCAGAATTCGATCCCGACCTATGAGCGGTCACGCCCACCGTTTTGGCCACATTTTAAAATCGGCATAAGAAATTCAAAAATAATCAAAACAATACAAATCCTTAGCGTTGTGTCATGGTATATGACCTAGTTTCTAGGAAACACAATAAACTTAGAATATTGCAACTATTGTGAAAAAGTGTTCACAAAAAAAACTATCTCATAAGAAGTTTCATGGCATTCAAGCCAAATGAGATAGTTATGGCCACAACCACGGCATATTTTGTTCAAACAACCCCATAATATGCACATGTGTGCATATTGGGATAACAAACAATGTTGATTTGGGGAGTTATAATTTTCGTTGCACAAAAAATTTATTTTTCATTTTTTTAATGCAAAAAATGGGTTTTTTTGTGAAGCGTCTACCAAAAATATGTTGCAAAAATAGAATAACCAAATTTTAAATGATATTATGTCATACTTGATCAACAATACACCAGTTGTTTGCATTGAAAAAGTTATATAGCCACCCCTCAAAAAAAGACAAATAGCTATCAATTCAGTTGGAAACGGGTCAAATTTGAACTACAGGTGCTTCATAGCTTGCTCATTATTTTTTCAAAAAATCATTTTTAGGTACACAACTATCTATTTCATCAGAGATCCATAAAGATTTTGGCAGAATTCGATCCCGACCTATGAGCGGTCACGCCCACCGTTTTGGCCACATTTTAAAATCGGCATAAGAAATTCAAAAATAATCAAAACAATACAAATCCTTAGCGTTGTGTCATGTTATATGACCTAGTTTCTAGGAAAAATAATAAACTTAGAATATTGCAACTATTGTGAAAAAGTGTTCACAAAAAAAACTATCTCATAAGAAGTTTCATGGCATTCAAGCCAAATGAGATAGTTATGGCCACAACCACGGCATAGTTTGTTCAAACAACCCCATAATATGCACATGTGTGCATATTGGGATAACAAACAATGTTGATTTGGGGAGTTATAATTTTCGTTGCACAAAAAATTTATTTTTCATTTTTTTAATGCAAAAAATTGGTTTTTCTGTGAAGCGTCTACCAAAAATATGTTGCAAAAATAGAATAACCAAATTTTAAATGATATTATATCATACTTGATCAACAATACACCAGTTGTTTGCATTGAAAAAGTTATATAGCCACCCCTCAAAAAAAGACAAATATCTATCAATTCAGCTGGAAATGGGTCAAATTTGAACTACAGGTGCTTCATAGTTTGCTCATGTTTTTTTCAAAAAATCATTTTTAGGTACATAACTATCTATTTCATCAGAGATCCATAAAGATTTTGGCAGAATTCGATCCCGACCTATGAGCGGTCACGCCCACCGTTTTTGCCGCATTTTGAAATCGGCATAAGAAATTCAAAAAAAATCAAAACAATACAAATCCTTTGCGTTGTGTCATGATATGTGACCTAGTTTCTAGGAAAAATAATAAACTTGGAATATTGCAACTATTTTGAAAAAGTGTTCACAAAAAAGAGCTATCTCGTACGAAGTTCTATGGCTTTCAAGCCAAATGAGCTAGTTATGGTCACAACCACAGCATAATTTGTTCAAATGACCCCATATTGTGCATATATGTGTATCTTGGGATGACAAACAATGTTTCTTTGGGAATTTTTAATTTTTGTTATACAAAAAATTCATTTTTCATTTTCTTAGTGCAAAAAATTGGTTTTTCTGTGAAGCGTCTACCAAAAATATGTTGCAAAAATAGAATAACCAAATTTTAAATGATATTATATCATATTTGATCCATAATTCACCAATTGTTTGCATTAAAAAAGTTTTATAGCCACCCCTAAAAAAAGACAAATATCTATCAATTCAGTTGGAAGCGGGTCAAATTTGAACTGCAGGTGCTTCATAGTTTGCTCATGTTTTTTTCCAAAAATCATTTTTAGTTACAAAAGTATCTATTTCATCAGAGATCCATCAAGTGTTTGGCAAGATTCTATCCCAACATATGAGCGGTCACGCCCGTTGTTTTGATCGCACTTTAAATATACCATAATTGCATTCTAGTGATTATTTTTTTATATTTATTTTGCATATAATTGTTTTAATGTAATTATATATGTAATAAAAATAATTTACAAACTTTGTTTAAATTTATTTGGACTTATCTTGAATCTTTTTTAAATCATTTGTGTTAGAATCTTAAAAGAATTAGAAAAAACAAAGAGGAAAAAAAATCACGGAGTGCCTTTGTCCCATAGCGGCCCAAGTGTTAGCCATAGCCTTCCAGGCCCAACTAACGGAACACTTCTAATAAAAGGTTATTACGTGGGCTACAATCACAAGCATCGGTCTAGCATAGTGGTTACGGGACACCGATCAGACCAGGAGGTCCCGGGTTCGATCCCCTGTGCGCGGGATTAAAATCATTTTGCCACCCCGCCCGTCCCCGTCAGATTGGCAACGGGACCCGCCCGTCAGGCCGACCAGTGGGACCTGGCTGTCAGGTCATTGACCTGCCCATCAGGTCGACTGTGGGACCCGGCTGCCAGGCCATTGGACCCGCCCGTCAGGTAAGCCGTGGGACCCACTGTCAGGTCAGTGAGCCCCGCCTGCCAGGTCGGCCTGTGAGCCCGTGCCAGGTCAGATTGTGAGCCCCGCCTGCCAGGTCGGACCTTGCTATCAGGCCCATGGGACCAGCCCGTCAGCTAGTGGGACCCGCCTACCAGGTCGATTGGTTAGTGGGACCTGCCCGTGGGACTCATTGTAGGGTTGGTTCATGGGACCCGGATGTCAATTTGGTTGGTGGGACCTAGCTGTTAGGCTGAAATTTACTAATTTAAATAGCCACATAGATGGCCACGTAGACATGACACATAGGTAAATTGCGAGATGTCAGTCCAGTCATCTTGAGGTGTCAATCCAGTCAACTTGTTGTATAAAAATATACAATAATAATAGCGTTATGACGATCTATTTTCGTCGTAAACGGCTCCGGATAAGGTCTCGAGTTGCATGGGATAGGTTATGACGATTTGTGTCCATTGGATTATGACGTTTCTGATAAAAATCGTCATAATTTTAAGGGTTGTTGGCCTCCCCAATTAGTCCATGACGATCTGGTACAAAATCATCACTACTTTATGACACTTTTCTCTATGGTCATGGAGAAAACGTCACTAGTCAACACATTTCTTGTAGTGAGTATAAGACTCACTATTTGCTGCGCCTCTTTTTGAGAGTTGTAATATGTATGCGCACTTTGCTATTTTCAAGAGGCACCAACAATGTTTTGCTGGTAGGCAACTAACTTTAAGTTGTAAGCAAGTTTAGTTGATGGTCAAGCAATTTGGTAATCCAGAATAAGCAACTTTTGGCGCACACTTTAGTTTCATGTATGCAATATTAGTTTCTTAATCAGTAGCTTGAAAAACCCTCCAGGTAACTTGGACAACAGAAAAATAGTTTCATGTAAAAATGTTGCTGTGTCTAGCAATTAGTTTCAAGGTCTAAGCCAAATTTAATCCATTTATTAGCAACTAGAAACACCCATCCAGCAACTTCTACAATTTTTTTTTAAAAAAAGCAAAAACTGAATCCCCAACACTTGTTAACACCCGTTGACAAGGGTATAGCTAATAGAGCCCATTAGTTGAGTATCCCTGAGGCCCGTTAAGCTAGGCCCAATTGTAATGATAGTCGAAATACGAGTACTTACCGTATGTCGATGTTATAATCTATATCGGACCCTACCCGATCCTCGAGACCTGGCCACCTATATATAGGGGCCAGGAGGGGATTGTGTAGGCCAGATTGAAAGCAAGCAAGGTTCAATACCCAAGTTTACTTTCGATATACACCTATTGTGACTAACTTTACCTTCGAGTTCATCCGACGCCCTATCTCCCCGATCCTAAGTCCTTCATTTAGGACATTTGTCGAGTTAACCCTTGTCAATTGGCGCCGACCATGGGGACAAAGGGCATTGGAATCATGAATTCGACGGCTTTTTCGCTTTTAGCCAACAGCAGTGCAGGAACCAACAGAAATCAAGAGACGGAGTTGACGATCGGAAGTCTAAGCATCCTAATCGGACCTTCGGGTTCGACTCGCCTAATAGATCCGATGAAGCCAGATCCATCGGCAAGCGAGCCCGAGACAGTGGCAATGATGGAATCATCTGAAGGCTCTTCCAACGAGATAAACTCGCTGGTCAGCGTAGGAGAAGCACAAGTCGACAAAATCCAAGAAAAACTTGACATGGAAGTAAAAGCGGTTAAAACGCATGATAGTACATGGGACTTCGCCGCTGAAAGTAGTGGCATCTCCAAAAGAGTACACTAGTTATGCGTCATTATCACTGAAGCAGAAGAAGAAAACAATAACGAGGGAAACGAAGGGGTCGACAGGCAGGTCGACAAGATAAAGGAGCACAATAAAAAGAAGAAGGAGAAAATTCACATCTTAACCGGAGAGTGGAGGATCATCATGTCAGCTATCAATCATGGCACAGAAGTACCCAAAGGCGTAAGAAGAGAAGTTCTAATGGGATATCAATACGCATTACACCAGCACAAGAAGAAACTGAGAGAGGAAAAAGACATGCTTTTGAGAAGTCAAGATAATAACAGTATGTCAAGGGAAGAGTATTGGGATGACTATAGTGATGATTCAGAGTACAGTAGGGAAAGGCGTGGAGACCCAAAACACAACAGAGGAACAATGGCGTAGAGTAGAGAGGAAAGGTACTCGAGAAGTATTACTCCATAGCCAGAGGAGGAGGAAGAAGATTTCGTGCAAGAAACACCGGAAGCAGCGCTGATAGCAGCACAGGCATACCTATTAACCATGCGGCCAGAACCCGGAGATCCACGGGAAGACATGCACCAAGCCGCAATAAGAAGCCTCGGGATATTGGAAGACAAGATTAGGGGAAAAGGTCCAGAAGCGAAGTCGACAAGCTACAAGGAGGGGCGAAAAGAGAAGTTCAAGCACAAAATCACATGAAACGAATCTAGCGAGTCATCAGAAGAAGAAAGGCGACAAAAAAGGAAGGAGGACGCAAAAAATATAATAGCACAGGCTCGAGTAAATAAATCACGCCTGGAGAGAAGAAAATTATGAGGACGATGAAAAAGAGATGTGCGCGTTGTGCTTTACCCGCAGGGTTCGCAAAACGCGGGTACCCAAAGGATTCAAGTTACCTTACGACCAGCAAAAATATGATGGGTTGTAAGAACCTACCTTATGGTTGGCAGATTACCTGCAGGCAGTACAGATATTAGGGGGAACAAAAGCGACAGCAATGCAAAGTCTGCAATTACACCTCACCGGTGCAGCACGGTCCTGGTTAAACACCCTACCCAATGAATCTGTCGGAAGTTGGGGAGAACTCGAAAAACAATTCATAAAAGATTTCTGCTCAACATAAAAGCGTCCAGCATCACTGGAGGAAGTCAAGGCGTGTGTGCAGAGGAAAGGCGAAACTCTACGTTCTTATATACAACGATTGAGTGTAATCAAAAACTCAGCAGAGGACGTCTCCGACGAAAGAGCAATAGACGCTTTTTTGGCTGGCCTTCGTCGCTCAGACCTCGTGGAAGAGATAGGAAGAACAAGGCCAACAACAGTAGTCGAGTTAATGGAAGAAGCCAACAGATTCGCTGATGGAGAGGACGCATATAACAACAAAAGAGGACGTTCACCAGAAGTCGACAGAACAAGTAGACAGAGGAAACGACACAGCAGCAGGGATAAACCAAGGAAGGCGAAGTCAGGTAGCCACAGGATACGAAGCAAGGGAAGAGGAAGGTTATGAAAGTAGGAAGTTTCAAGCAAAAGGAGCAGAAAAACCAAGATACTCCGGCCCTTCGGTCGAAGACATGCTATATGGGCCTTATCGAATCCACTACGTGTATCTTGATGGAAAGAGAGTTTCAAACCACCAGATGAAGGATTGTAGAACTTTCCTGAGGTTACAAAGCGCCATGGGTTCAAGTTAAGGGGGTTGGCAAGGAGAAAAATACACAAGTCAAGGATATCAAGTACAAAGGCTAGCAAGGCACTTAGAGTCAAAAGTTTACATATCGGCAATGATTCAACCGGTGCCCAAGTCAAAGAAAGAGCGAAAGAATATATTCAGGCAGGTAAACCTAGCAATATCATTGCCACCAGCCACTACGGAGTACATACGGTGGTCAAATCAGCCAATCAAGTTCAGCAGGGCAGACCACCCAAGGAAAGTTCCCAATCCGGGCCACTCGCCAATGGTGTTAAAAGCGCAAATAGGTGGGTACGACATCAAAAGAGTGTTCATAGACGTAGGAAGTGGCATAAACCTAATATATGCCAGAACCCTAAAGGCAATGTGTATATCGCTGTCAAGCTTGAAGCCAACAGATTGCTCTTTCCATGGAATAGTACCAGGAGCCGCAAATTATCCTCTGGGGAAAATAGAACTTGATGTCTGCTTTGGCAGTAGCAGCAACTATCACAGGGAGAAGTTGGAATTTGAAGTTATGGACTGGCCCTCACAGTACCACGCAATTCTAGGACGCCCAGCATTTGCAAAATTCATGGCAGTACCTCACTACACGTATCTAATGCTAAAAATTCCAGGACCCAAAGGAACAATTACAGTACAAGGGAGCTTCAAAGTAGCCAATACTTGTGATAAGGAATTCAATAGAATGGCGTAGACTTTTGGCATGACAGGAGAATATGAGAGGCTAAAAGGAGAAAGAGATCATAATGTACTACCCGACGTTGGACGATCCCTGCCAGATCAGGCTTTCGACACAACTCAGGACTCAAAGAAAATCCAGGTCCACCCTATGGACCCAAACAAGACAACATCAATTGCAGTAAACCTAGAACCCGCATAGGAAAGCGCACTCGTCGAGTTCCTCCATGAGCACTGGGAAATCTTTGCCTGGTGTCCTTCAGACATGCCAGGGGTTCCCAGGGAACTCGTCGAGTACGCACTAAATGTAGATCCTACAGCGAAGCCAGTCAAGCAACCATTTGCGACAATTTGATGAACCCAAGAGGAAGGCGATAGCGTCAGAGTTGCACAGGCTAGAAAACGCTAGATTTATCAGAGAAATAAAAACTTCGAGTTGGGTATCCAATCCAGTCATCATACCCAAGAAAAATACAGACGTACAAAGAGTGTGTGTCGATTACACATCTCTCAACAAGCACTATCCAAAGGATCCCTTCCCTCTACCCCGCATTGATTAGATAATTGATTCAACAGCAGGATGTGCAAGGCTTTCCTTTCTGGATGCATATTCTAGTTACAACCAGATCAAGTTGAAAAAAGAAGATGAAGAAAAGATAGCTTTCATTACGCCAAATGGGGTGTTCTGCTATCAAGTGATGCCTTTCGACCTAAAAAATGCAGGAGCAACTTATCAACGGATGATGCAAAGCTGCCTTGGGAGCCAAATAGGATGCAATATGCAAGTCTATATTGACGATGTAGTCATTACAACAAGAAAGGAGGAATCCCTAATCAGCGACTTGGCAGAAACCTTTGACAACCTAAGCAGGTACAAGCTTAAGCTTAACCCGACAAAGTGTTCCTTCGGCGTATCGGCAGGACAACTTTTAGGGTTCTTGGTGTCAGCACGGGGAATAGAGGTGAACCCAGAGAAGATCCAAGCAATTTTAACAATGGGGAAGCCCACGAAACTACACGACATATAGAAACTTGCAGGATGTGTGGCGGCGCAAAGTCGGTTCATTGCTCGACTGGGAGAGAAATCACTCCCTTTCTATGCACTCATGAAGAAGTCAGATGATAAATTTGAGTGGACAAAAGAAGCAGATGCAGCCTTTGCACAGCTGAAAAAAGTGCTTTCCATGCCACCAGTGCTGGTCGCACCAAAAGAAAAAGAGCCACTACTACTCTACATCGCCGCAACCCATCAGGTGGTGAGTACAGTATTAGTAATCGAAAGAAGTAAAGAAGGTAAAGCCCACAGTGTACAGAGACCGGTATATTTCATCAGTGATGACCCACAAGTATAGGGGGTGTATTGTAGTACTTTTGATAAAAAAGAGTGTTGAACCCAACGAGGAGCAGAAGGTGTTGATGAGCAGTTTTGATCAAGGATTCACTGTAAATACTAGCAAACGGGTTTTCAGGGGTATTTGGTAATGCAAATAAATAAAGTGCGAGTAAATAAAAGACAGTAGTAACAATTGCAGCAAGTGGCCCAATCCTTTCTTTAGCAAAGGACAAGCCGGTTGTGTAACTTATAATAACCAAACGTTCTCGAGGACACACGGGAGTTTCTGTCAAGAGCTTTCGCTTCATACCGCTAAATAGTCTTTATTGGTTTAATAAGTGTTATGGGGGTGAACCTGTGCTAGCGCACTACCCTTACTAGGATAAATACACACTTGTGATTATACCCCTTGCAAGTATCCGCAAATACAAGAAAGTAATTAAGATAAATCTAACCATAGCCTTAAACTCTAAGATCCTACGCTCCCTGGTGCAATGGTTTCTCAACGGAGGTTTAGGTTTCTGTCACTCCAACAACCCCACAATTGGTAGCCAAATACACAATGCATCTCACTAGGCCCATAAATGGTGAAGTATCATATAGTTGACGTTCACATGACACCACTAGTGAAATAGCACCACAACAATATCAAACCATTAAATATTTCTCAACAATAATTCACTACTAACATCTTGACTTCTCCCGTGTCCTCAAGAACTAAGCGAACTACTCACAAGACACAACTACAAGAGTAATCAACACTGGAAAAGTTTCCCCTAAGAATATAACAAGATCCAACTCAAGATGTTACAGCGGGATGGCATGGTGATGGTGAAGATGAAGGTGCTGGTGATGGAGATGATGATGATGATCCCGATGAAGTCCGGTGCGATGGTGATGACGATGGCGACGATTTCCCCTCTTCGGGAAGGAATTTCCCCAGCAGATTTCTACCTGCCAGAGAGCTTTTCTCTCTCTGGTGTTTTCCGCCCCGCAGAGGCGGCTGTGTCTAACTCTGAGCCCCCCTTTGACTTAGGTTTTCGGGGACGATGAAGTACATGAAGGGGCAAGAGCTGGAGTGGGCCAGGGCGCCCTCACATAGGGCCGGCACGGCCAGGGGCCAGGCCGTGCCCCCTATGCGTGAGGCTGCCCCCTGGCTCCTCTCGACTCCTCCTTCTGGCTTCCAGAGTCTTTTGGAAAAATATAATTTCCTGGCATTTTTCTAGAATTTTCCTAATATTCAAAATATGGTCCCTTGATGGTCCTTTTTCCAGCAAAATCCTGACTTCGGCAGCAACTCCTCCAATGATCATCAACATGTAAAAACAGAGGGAATAACATAAGTATCATCTCTAAATATGAAATATATCAATGAATAATAGTAAATTATGATACAAAATAGTGATGCAAAATGGACGTATCAACCCCCCAAGCTTAGACCTCGCTTGTCCCCAAGCGAAAACTAAACTCGGTAAACATGACCACAGGTTTATGGAGTGAAGTGTCGATAATAAAAATACGGACAAGAAGCATCACATTTACCGAGGCACAAATTATAATAGACATCAACTTCCCTTTATAAGATATAGACTTGCAATAAGTAAAAGGGAATCACATTTAAGGATGCATAAAGTAAACTATAATTGGCGATGGCAAACCTTAGTTCTTGGTCAAAGAATGATGAACAAGCTATTCTTTCTTTTGCACGGAGTCTTTTAAAACAGAGCTAATATAGCAAAGACCATATGCTCAACAAAACAAACTTTTTGCATTCATAGAAAGCTTTCAAAGATATATTCCTTCAGACAAAAGCATTATGCAAAACAAGGAAGATAGTAAACATGATTAAACGGATCAACATATGGATGAATGAAACATAACAACTCAAATGCTTGCTTGAGATAGAGGGAGATAGGTTGACTCAACATAAAGGTAAAAGATAGGCCCTTCGCAGAGGGAAGCAGGGATTAAACATGTGCTAGAGCTTTTCATTTGCAAAACAAAGGTAAAAAGTTATTTTGTGAGGTGGTTGCTTTTGTCAACGACTAGCAACGGAGTTCTTGATATCTTCCATACTAAACAAGTGAGAGCGGTTCCGAGATGTTTGATTAATTGGCACATTGGTGCTCTTTTATAGCTTTGCACTCCTCCCCACCTTTTCCTTTCTCAAACCATGGCTAACCGATTCCATCGGGTGCCAACCAACTTTCACATACCATGGAGGAGTGCTCCTTTCTTTCTTTTCTTTTCTTTTTGAGATTATAATGGTCTGACTAGCTCCCTTGCAAAATTAATGACGAGCAGATGAAGCTGCCTAGTCGAGGGGTACTTAATTTAGTATGGAAGAGAACAAACCCATCCACTATGTCCTCATAAGCTAAAAATAGTGGCACAAAATGAGAAGTGTTTGAAGGTTTTTGAAAGGTAGCACATGAAAATTTACTTGGAATGGCTTAAAATACCATGCATAGGAATTTATAGTGGACTCTTTGGAAGTGACTTGGCTTTTGGGATTTAGATGCTCGAGAAGTATTCCCTCTCAATACAGGTTTTTGGCTAGCAAGGCTGGGTAGCAAGCATAAGAGTTGCATGAAGCAGACAAACATACATATAATAGGAACAATCATGCAAACTTCCTTGAAGGTACAACGATTTTGACTTTGAGAATAACATTGCTTATAAGCCAAACATGAAGGATAAACTGAAGTGATGTGGCTAAAAGCACTTCTTTTTTCTTTTTTACTCAAACCTCAAGGTAATGTTGCTACTGACCAAGCTAGGTTTGCCAAAACCAACTAAATTTACTCATGCTCCCAAAGTGATACCAATACTAATCAACAAGACTAGTCATATAAGAGAGATTGCAAACTAAAATGAAGTGTGCGGAAGGTAAACGATAGAACTCTCATTAATATTTCATTACCGCAACTCACACCAAGGGATACATAGATAACCAACTAAGGAGGATACTTCCAAACTACAAACTATTTTATAAGATAACTTCTCTATTCATGATATGACTCTACTTGAAAAGTAAATGAGCAAAAGGTAATGATCTGATACCGTGGCACTCCCCCAAGCTTGGAACAAGCCAAGGGGATGCCTATACCGATGATGAGTTACCCCTTTGGCGGTAGTGGTAGCAGCCTTGGATTAATGAAATATTCCAGCATCCTGCAAAGCCTGATATTCTCTTCTTGAAGCATCTCTACCTCCCTCTTCAAAACTCGATATTGAGCGCAAAACTCATCAGTGACCAGCATACCCTCTTTTATCACAGGCATGGAGTTAAGATCGAAAATGTGTAGTGTTGGCCCCTGCAGATCATGAGAAAAGATATGTCTAGCTTTCGTTGGTCCTTCAAAAGCAGGGTTTTTCGGCCTTGCTCTTCCAGCACCCTGTTCCTCCTTCCACTTTTGGCCTAGGTAATCAAATTCCCAGGGCCTTTTGCCTTTGTCGTTGCTTGAGGAAGCCATGGTGCCCTCAAAACTAGGATCAACTCCTAACAGAAACAGCTTGAAACAAAAACACGATGAGAAAATGATATACAGACCTCGGATACTCCGGGGGGTTATATAGGTGAAAATTATACATCGAAGATAAATCACAGAAGGAAACCGGGACAGAAACGAGTTCCGGGGTGTTCTCACACCGGGGTGGCGTGGCCAGGGGTGGACCCGCGCCCCCTGTGTGTGAGGAGCACCCGGACTCCTTTTCCTGCCCGTTTTCATCTCGTGATTTTTCATATTTAATAAAAATAGCAAAAATATTAAAGGAAGAGCTTTTCGCGAAACTTCTCTGATTAGAACTGTTACCTATTCAAAGACGAACTCTGCAGGTTCCTGTAGTTTGTCTTGGATGAATTCTTCCGGAGAAACTATTTCAATTACATCAACATCTTCATTATAAGAATCTCCAGTAATATAGTGTTTGAGTCTTTGCCCATTCACCACTTGTGTAGTATCATCTTTCAATGAAGCAATCTTAATAGCACCTGAGCGGTATACTTCCACAATAACATATGGTCCTTCCCATTTTGATAGTAATTTGCCTGCAAAAAATCTGAGATGAGACCTATACAATAGAACTTTCTCACCAACATGAAACTCTCTCTTAAGAATTCTCTTGTCATGCCATTGCTTGACTTTCTCTTTGAAAAGTCTAGCATTCTCATACGCTTCGTTTCTCCACTCATCTAGAGAACTCAAATCTAACAACCTTTTCTTACCGGCTAGTTTAAAATCTCTATTAAGCTCTTTCACTGCCCAAAAAGGTTTGTGTTCTAATTCTAAAGGCAAGTGACACGCTTTTCCGTAAACCATCTTATAAGGAGACATTCCCAAGGGGTTCTTATAAGCAGTTCTATAATCCCATAAAGCATTGTTTAACTTACTAGCCCAGTTTTTCCTAGATCTATTGACAGTCTTCTACAAAATAGACTTGATTTCTCTATTTGAAAGCTCTACCTGCCCACTAGTTTGGGGATGATAAGCAGAAGCAATTCTATGATTAATATCATATTTAGCAAGAGTTTTTCAAAAACTACCATGAATAAAATAAGAACCTCCATCAGTCATAAGATATCTAGGCACACCAAACCTAGGAAAAATAACATCTTTAAGCATTTTTAACAAGGTCTCACCATCGGCACTCTTTGTAGGTATGGCTTCTACCCATTTAGTAACATAATCAACAGCAACAAGTATGTGGGTATAACCTTTTGAAGGAGGAAAAGGACCCATAAAGTCAAATCCCCAACAATCAAACAGTTCAATAACAAGAGTGTAATTCATAGGCATTTCATTGCATCTAGAAATATTACCAACTCTTTGACATTCATCGCAAGATAAAACATACCTTCTAGCATATTTAAAGAGGGTTGGCCAATAAAAACCTGATTGTAGAACCTTTTGTGCGGTTCTATCTCCAGCATGATGCCCTCCATAAGCACTGCCATGGCATTTTCTTAATATTTTTTGTTGCTCATATTCTGGTACGCATCTTCGCATAATACCATCAACTCCTTTATATAAGTGTGGGTCATCCCAAAAGTAATGCCTCAAATCATAGAAGAGTTTTCTTCTTTGCTGAGCTATAAAGGTTGGAGGCAAATACTTGGAAACAATAAAGTTAGCATAATCAGCATACCAAGGAAGGTCTCGCGAAGTTATATTTACAGCAGCTAACTGTTTATTTGGAAAACTATCATTAACTGGAATAGGATCAAAAGAAATGTTTTCCAATCTAGACAAGTTGTCAGCCACAGGATTTTCAGCACCTTTCCTATCTACGATATGCAAATCAAACTCTTGTAAAAGCAACACCCATCTAATAAGCCTAGGCTTAGCATCTTTCTTAGTCATAAGATATCTAATAGCACCGTGATCAGTATGAATAGTAACTTTAGAATCAACAATGTAAGATCTAAACTTATCACAAGCAAAAACAACATCAAGAAACTCTTTCTCAGTGGTAGCATAATTTTTCTGAGCAGCATCAAGAGTCTTACTAGCATAATGAATAACATTCAACTTATTATCTACGCGCTATCCCAGAACAGCACCAACAGCAAAATCACTAGCATCACACATAATTTCAAAAGGTAAATTCCAATCAGGTGGTTGAACAATAGGAGCAGTAGTTAAAGCCTTCTTAAGAGTTTCAAAAGCTTCCTTACAATCATCATCAAAGACAAATGGTACATCTTTTTGAAGAAGATTGGTAAGAGGCTTTGAAATCTTTGAGAAATCTTTAATAAACCTCCTATAGAAACCAGCATGACCAAGAATACTACGAATACCTTTAACATCTCTGGGACAGGGCATTTTCTCAATTGCTTCCACTTTTGCTCTATCAACTTCAATACCTCTTTCAGAAATTTTATGTCCAAGGACAATTCCTTCATCCACCATAAAGTGGCATTTCTCCCAATTAAGAACAAGGTTAGTTTCTTCGCACCTCTGCAAAACTTTATCAAGGTTGTGCAAATAGTTATCAAAAGAAGTTCCATAGATGGAGAAATCATCCATGAAGACCTCCATAATTTCCTCACAAAAACCATGAAAAATAGCAGACATGCATCTTTGAAAAGTAGCAGGAGCATTGCATAAACCAAACGGCATACGTCTATAAGCATAAGTTCCATAAGGACAAGTAAAAGTGGTTTTCTCTTGATCTTCCTTTTTAACAGCAATTTGAGAAAAACCAGAATAACCATCAAGGAAACAAAAATGAGTCTTCTTAGATAACCTCTCTAACATTTGATCTATAAATGGTAAAGGATAATGATCTTTCTTAGTAACTTTGTTTACCTTCCTATAATCAATGCACATCCTATACCCCACTACTACCCTTTGAGGAATAAGCTTGTTATTCTCATTAGGCACAACAGTCATACCTCCTTTCTTAGGAACACAATGAACAGGACTAACCCATCGACTATCAGTAATAGGATAAATAATATCAGCATCAAGGAGCTTTAATACCTCATTTCTTACCACATCCTTCATCTTTGGAATTAGGCAGCGTTGATGCTCCATAACTGGCTTCGCATCTTTCTCCATATTAATAGCATGCTGACATAAAGTGGGGCAAATCCCTTTTAAGTCATCAAGAGTATATCCCATAGCTCCTCGGTGTTTCCTCAATATCTCCAATAATCTTTCTGCTTCCTTTCCTGAAAGTTTAGAATTAATAATAATAGGATATATTTTCTTATCATCTATATAGGCATATTTAAGATTATCAGGAAAAGGCTTTAATTCAAAAATAGGATCTTCCTTAGGCGGCAAAGTGGTACCAAGATCCTCCACAGGTAGATTGTGCTTGATTAATGGTTGTTGACAAAGGAAAATGTTGTCAACCTCTTCTCTTTCCTTACTAAAAACATCACTTTCGTGATCTTCCATGAATTGCTGCAAAGCATTATTAGGAGCAAGAGCAATAGAAGCAAGCTGTTCAACTCGAAAATTTTCATTAGGCGTTTCATTTACATAAGAAGTCTTAGCAAACTTAGAAAAATTAAACTCATAAGACTCTCCATTAAACTTGGTGAAAATTTTCTCCTTCTTACAGTCTATCATGGCGCCACAGGTGTTTGAAAAGGGTCTACCAAAAATAATGGGACAAGTTTTACTAGCCTCCTTACCAAGCACTAAGAAATCAGTGGGGTATTTAGTCTTACCGCAAAGAACTTCCACATCTCAAACAATACCAAGAGGCCAAACAGTCTCTCTGTTAGCATGCTGAACCACCACATCAATATCTTCAAGTTCACAAGCGCCAATCTCGTGCATAATTTCTTTGTAAAGCTCTAAAGGAATAGCACTTGCACTAGCACCAATATCACATAAACCATAATAGCAATGATCTCCAATCCTGACAAAAATAATAGGAACACTTGTTTTCCTATACTTTTTAGGATGTGAGAGAATGTTAGAAGCATCTTCACAAAAGAGAATATATTCATCCCCTACATCTTTAGTAACAAGGTCCTTCAATATAGCTACAGGAGAGTTAATAGTAATTTGCTCATCAGGTTCTACAGCTTTCTTAGTACTTTTATTAGACACAGTTACCAAAGTAGAATACTTCTTTACCTTAGCAGGGAAAGGTGTTTTCTCAAAATAAGGTTCAGGCACAATGCTATCAACAGTACAAACTTCAGTAGCTGCAGCAGGAATATGACTAATAGAATCTTTATAAGGCGCATGATATTTGTTCCAATCTTTCTTTGGAACATCAAGATAAGAGGCAAAGGCCTTAAGACAATTAGCAAGTATTTGAGAATCAAGACCATAAGCAATGCTAACACTATGAAAGTCATCGGTTCCCATAAAAGCTTTAATGCATTCATAATCATAGTTTATACCTGACTTCCTACCTTTGTCGTTTTCCCATCCTTCAGCATTCTTTTATATACGGTCAAGAAGTTTCTACTTAGCATCTTCTTTCATATGAGTAAATGATCCAAAGCAAGAAGCATCCAAATAATCCTTATCAGGAAGAGTAAGTCGTGCATAAAAATTATCAATAACAATATTATTGGGGAGCTCATGAATGGGGCATTTGAGCATTAGTAACTTCAATCTCCCCCACGCTTGGGCAATACTTTCTCCATCATGAGGCCAAAAATTATATATCCGATTACGGTCTTTGTGAATTTCACTTGGAGGATAAAACTTGGAATAAAAGAGAGGTACAATATCCTCCCATGCCATAGATGGACCATCCTGGAGTAGTCGATACCACTCCTCAGCTCTGCCTTTCAATGATAAAGAGAATAATTTCTTCTTGACCTGGCTTGGTGAAATACCTGCACATCTGAAAAACTCACATAATTCATGTATAAATAGTAAATGATCACCTGGATGGACAGTTCCATCCCCTGAATAGCAGTTATCCATAACACGCCCAACAATTTTCATAGGTATTTTAAAAGGATCAACTTCAGCAGGTGGTGGCAGTTGTGGTTCCTCCACATGTGTAGCAGTGGTAGAAGTGTTCCCAAATAGGAAACCAAATGAAGAATTCTCCATAGCAGAATAAAATAAAATAGAAGACAAAAATAAAAACAATACTCACAACGATGGTTACCTTTACCAAATCCACTCTTCAATAGCGCTACACTCCCCGGCAACGGCGCCAGAAAATAATCTTGATGACCCACAAGTATAGGGGGTGTATCGTAGTACTTTCAATAAATAAGAGTGTCGAACCCAACGAGGAGCAGAAGGTGTTGATGAGCAGTTTTGATCAAGGATTCACTGTAAATACTAGCAAATGGGTTTTCAGGGGTATTTGGTAATGCAAATAAATAAAGTGCGAGTAAATAAAAGACAGTAGTAACAATTGTAGCAAGTGGCCCAATCCTTTCTTTAGCAAAGGACAATCCAGTTGTGTAACTTATAATAACCAAACGTTCTCGAGGACACACGGGAGTTTCTGTCAAGAGCTTTCGCTTCATACCGCTAAATAGTCTTTATTGGTTTAATAAGTGTTATGGGGGTGAACCTGTGCTAGTGCACTACCCTTACTAGGATAAATACACACTTGTGATTATACCCCTTGCACGCATCCGCAAATACAAAAAAGTAATTAAGATAAATCTAACCACAGCCTTAAACTCTAAGATCCTATGCTCCCTGGTGCAATGGTTTCCCAACGGAGGTTTAGGTTTCTGTCACTCCAGCAACCCCACAATTGGTAGCCAAATACACAATGCATCTCACTAGGCCAATAAATGGTGAAAGATCATGTAGCCGACATTCACATGACACCACTAGTGAAATAGCACCACAACAATATCAAACCATTAAATATTTCTCAACAATAATTCATTACTAACATCTTGACTTCTCCCATGTCCTCAAGAACTAAGTGAACTACTCATAAGACATCATATGGACCATGATCAGAGGTGAAATAATGGTAAATAACAATCTGAACATAAACCTTAATTCAACTGTTCCACTAAATAGCATCAACTACAAGAGTAATCAACACCGGGAAAGTTTCCCCTAAGAATATAACAAGATCCAACTTAAGATGTTACAGCGGGATGGCGTGGTGATGGTGAAGATGAAGGTGCTGGTGATGGAGATGATGATGATCCCGATGAAGTCCGATATGATGGTGATGACGATGGCGATGATCTCCCCTCTCCGGGAAGGAATTTCCCTGGCAGATTTCTACCTGCCGGAGAGATTTTCTCTCTCTGGTGTTTTCTACCCCGCAGAGGCGGCTGTGTCTAACTTTGAGTCCCCCTTTGACTTAGGTTTTTGGGGACGATGAAGTATGCGAAGGGGCGAGAGCTGGAGTGGGCCAGGGCGCCCTCACGCAGGGCCGGTGCGGCCAGGGGCCAGGCCGCACCCCCTATGCGTGAGGCTACCCCCTGGCTCCTCTCGACTCCTTCTTCTGGCTTTCGGAGTCTTTTGGTAAAATATAATTTCCTGGCATTTTTCTAGAATTTTCCTGATCTTCAAAATATGGTCCCTTGATGGTCATTTTTCCAGCAGAATCCTAACTCCGGCAGCAACTCCTCCAATGATCATCAACATGTAAAAACAGAGGGGATAACATAAGTATCATCTCTAAATATGAAATATATCAATGAATAACAGTAAATTATGATACAAAATAGTGATGCAAAATGGATGTATTAATCAGCGAAGTACTTTCTCCAACAAAATAGAGGTATTCGCACTATCAAAAACTTGCATATAGTGTCTTTACAACAGCATGAAAATTGTGATAGTACTTTGCGATGCACCCAACTATAGTGGTCAATGAAGCACCACTATCGAACATACTGAACAATCCTTCAGCAACAGGACGTGTCTCTTTGTGGGGAATTGAATTATCTCCCATGGACATCATGTATGAAAAAAGAAAGGCGATCAAGTCGCAAATCTTGCCAGATTTCATAGCAGAGTGGTTGGAGTTGCAAAGCACGGGACCGCCAGATTTATCGAGTGTCTGGACAATGTACTTCAACGGTTCTAAGAGAGTCCAAGGCGCAGGCGCAGGAATAGTATTGATATCACCACACGACGACAAACTGAAATACGTGTTAAGGATGAGCTTTCCGCAGGCCTCTAATAATGAAGCAGAATATGAGGCTTTACTGCATGGAATGAAGATGGCCAAGGCATGTGGAGCAACTCGTCTAAAAATATTTGGAGATTCAAACCTTGTTGTTCAACAAGTCATGAACAGATGCGACACAATTAATGACAACATGATGGCCTACAAGAACTTATATCACTATCTCGAAGGAACATTCAATGGGTGCGAAGTCTCGCACATCAGCAGAAACAGCAATGAAGAAGCCGACAATTTGGCAAATATCGGGTCACAGTGCCTACCCGTGCCATCTAGAGTCTTCTGGGAAGAAATAGTGGAAAGATTGATAAAAAGCGTCAAAAGTTCGACTACTGCAGCAGGCTCGGGGGCTGGTGCAAAAAGGGACGAGAGTGCACTAGAACCCGAAGAAGTCATGATGATAGAAGAAACATGGATGCAGCCATATCTCGCATACATGATAAATAAGAAGTTACCAGAAGATGCAGTGGAGGCCAAGAGAATAACTCAACGATTGAAAGCATTTGTTGTGTTGCAGGGGAAATTATACAAAAAGAGCATAACTGGCGTCTTGCAGCGTTGCGTCACACCTCAAGAAGGGCAAGTAATATTAAAAGACATACATGCCGGACTATGTGGCCATCATGCTAGCAGCAGGGCAATCGCGGCAAAAGCGTTTCGAGCAGGATTCTATTGGCTAACAGCCATCAAAGATGCGAAAGATATAGTTCAGAAGTGTGAAGCATGTCAAAGATTCGCATCTCGACCACACGCACCAGCAGCAGAGCTACAGTCAATACCAGTGTCATGGCCCTTTGCACAATGGGGCCTCGATATGGTAGGGAAGTTGCACAAATCCTGGCCAGGAGGGCATGTTTACATGCTAGTGGCAGTCGACAAATTTACCAAGTGGGTGGAAGCGGCCCCGGTAACAACTCAAGATTCGATAGCAGCAATCAATTTCATTAAGTCAATAGTGTTTCGCTTCGGTGTACCATACAGCATTGTTGTGTCTGATGGCGGCCGGTTAATGTCCAGCCCGTTGGGAACCCCAAGAGGAAGGTGTGATAAATATAGCAGCAAGATTTTCCCTCAGTTAAGAAACCAAGGTTTATCGTTCAGGAGAGGAGAGACAAACGACTGAAGGTGATGCGGACTGGCTTAATAGCACTCCAACAAGGGTGCCATTTAACGATACTTGTTGACTCGTCTTCGGCCAGTAGCAACGCGGAACCTGCACACACACACAACCAAATACTTTGTTCCCAACTTACGATGAGGTTGTCAATCTCACCGGTTTGCTTGAAACAAAGGGTATGAGCGTATCGAGTGGAAAATAGTGAAAGTATGCGAGTAAAGTAAACAATGCAAGTAAAGTAAACAGGTGATAGCAATATGATGGAAATAGGACTGGGGTCCACAGTTCACTAGCGGTGTCTCCCCATAAGATAAAATAACACATGCTGGGTAAACAAATTACAGTTGGGCAATTGATAGAATAAAGATAAACGTGATATGTCAAGAAGATCACTATGCGATTTACTCTGGGCATTACAACAAAATACATAGACCGCCATCCAACTGCATCTATGACTAATAATCCACTCATGGGGATATCATCCGAACACCCCATGAGTATTAAGTTGTGAACAACTGATAATTGCATTAAGCAAAGTGTGTAATGTAAACAAAGCATATGCCCTTGAGCATATGAATGTTGTTTTCTCCCTAGTAGCAATAGCACATCTACAACCTTAGAGGTTTCTGTCACTCCCCTAGGTTAAATAGAGGCATGAACCCACTATCGATCATAAATACCCCCTCTTGGAGTCACTAGCAACTACTCGGCCAAGATAGCTACTAACAACAGAGAGCATGCAAGATCATAAACAACATAGAGATAACATAAGATATATTTCAGTATAGCAACTCAATCATAACACCAATATTCATCGGATCCCAATAAACCAAACATGCATAATTACATAACAGTGATCTCAATCATGTAGGGCAGCTCATGAGATCTAAACATGAAGCACATGGTGGAGGAGACAACCATCTAGCTACTACTATGGACCCATAGTCCAAGGTAGACTACTCACTCATCGCTCTGGAGGCAAGCATGGCAATGAAGAAGACCTCCGGTGGCGATTCCCCTCTCTGGCAGGGTGTCGGGAAGAGCTTCTAGACCCTCCCGATCTCGGGTCGACGACGGCAGCGGATTGCGATGTGTTTCTAGAAGATTGATCGGGTACTTAGGTTTTTCCTATTGGGGGGTCTTTATAGGCGGAGGGGCATCGTCAGAAGTGGACCCAGGCATCCTCACACATAGGGAGCGCGGCCAGGGCATGGGCCGCGCTGCCCTGGTGTGAGGGTGGCCTGTGGCCCCTCTTCGTCTCCTCTTCAGATCTCTGGAAGCTTTCGGGAAAAATAAGACTTCAGGAACTTGTTTCGTCCAATTCCGAGAATATTTCCTGTGTAGATTTTCTGAAACACAAAAATAGCAAAAAATAGGGAACTAGCACTGTGGCGACTTGTTAATAGGTTAGTTCCAGAAAATGCATAAAAGTGCCACAAAGTGTAACGAAACATTAGGCAAATGGTGTAAAAACAAGCATAGAGCATCAAAAATTATGGATACGTTGGAGACATATCAGCATCCCCAAGCTTAACTCCTGCTCGTCCTCGAGTAGGTAAGTGATAACGAAAGAAATAATTTTTGAGGTGACATGCACCTACACAATCTTGATCATGTATGTAAGCATTTGTGAGCTGGGATCATGTCGGGGGGATGACCCCCGGTAGGGTCAAGAGACTAGAAAGACTCAAGGTCTATGATTGACTTATGCCGGGTTATCACGGAAAGGGCCTGGCCGGAATATAAGAGCATCGGCCAGGCCGGCATATAATGTATATCCCGGCTGATACTGGGATATGCCGGCATAGCCGGAATACTGATATATGTGTGCCGGCATATACTCAGATATGCCGGCCTAACCATCTTGGGTGTTGTGCAGGAGCAGGGGAGGCCGGATTACCCGACCCTCGTAGGTCGTTGGTCCGGCATATATGTCCTGGGTATGGCCAGCGGTCATATCCGGGATACTTAAGTCAACCAAGGTGTCACGTCCCTACAATCAAGGAAGAAAACATCCAAGCATGGTAGAAGAGTAAGATGGCAGGGTGCACAGTGGAGGTTACCTACCCTCACTGTGCACAAGTACAAGCTTACCTCAGAGAGGTAAGGCCACAGTTCAAGAGGTACAAGGTACAGGGATATGGCGTCCCATCGAGAGCAATCAGGGGCGAAGTCAAGGGTCTCTGCCATCGCCACCAGCTCCTGTTTGGAGTGTAGCCCTTGTCTTGTGGTCTTGTATGACCGTTGTAACCCTGGCCACCACTATATAAGGTGGCACAGGGAGTCCTAGCAAAGAGAGAGGAGGAGAAGGTTGGTCATTGGCTGATAGTTGAGCATTAGAAGGTTGATCGGTAGAAGGTTGCTTGGCTGATAGTTGAAGGTTTCGACACTTAGCAGTTCATCTTCCTTCTCTAGCAGAGAGCTTGGAAGCACCATTGTCGTGTACTACATCGATCCATATATACAATCAGTAGAGCAGGAGTAGGGGTGTTATCTCCTTACGAGAGCCCCGAACCTGGGTAGATCAGTGTCTCTTTCTGTCGTGCTTTTTAGTGCGTTCCCCTCTCCCGAATCCTCCAGCATCTAGTTCGGCCCCCATTTAAGCCATCCTATGGCATATGTTGTTTCACCACGACGACATTTGGCGCCCACCGTGGGGCAGATCGATATGCTGGGCGGAGTGTTCATTCGGACGGGGTCTGTGATAGCAGGTTCGGGAGTGCGCGTGGTCTCTGGCCTCGTCCAGAGGCTAGGTTCGCTCAGTTTCGTCAGTGACAACACCGGTTGTCTCGGTGGCCGGCCGTTCCCCAGGGATGGCCGGATTATGTCTTTCGGTTCCCACGAGGTGTACGTGGGGACTGAGAGAATTTGCAGGAAGGAGGTGCTGGTGGCGTCGGATCCTCCGTCACATCGGCTGGCTCACGCTGGGCGTAGCGCTCGCTCAGTAGAGTCGGCTGAGGTGATGATGGCCGGCACATCCGTGCCGCCGGCGGAGGATGCCGGCAAAGCAGCAGCGGTCGGAGCTTCTCCTCCGGAGCCGCCGAAGGTCAAGAGGTCGGCGCGTCCTCCGTTGGAGCGTGCGGAGAACCTGGCCGGCACTTCTGGTGTGCCGGCTAGGGGCGAGGTTCTTCTTCCCATCATCGACCGGCTTCTCGAGCCGGTGCGATCCGGCGTTGATCCGGAGCAGACAAGGGAGATCCTGGAGGGATCTCGTCAGGCCCTCGTCGACGAGGCCCTGGCCATGAACCAGGAGCGCGAACGGTTTAACCGGCAACTCCGTGAGTATGAAGCAGCCCATGGTTTTACTCCTGTAGTAAACCGGCCTAGCCGGATAGAAGAGGTTAAAACTAGAGGCAGAAATCTTAATGCTGAGATAGGAAAAGATGCTAGAGATAAGAGTCATACCGCAACTAGTACTGTGCCTAAGGTAGTCTATAGTTCGCCAGTAAAGAACCTTAGAGCAGCGGCCGAGGTAGCTAAGGATTTATCTTGTTTATCCGGCGAAGCACTGCGTGAGCAGCAAGCCCGGCTTAACCAACTTTTGTCTGAAGCTACAAAGCAGCAGGAGGCCTTTAAGAAGGCAAACCCAGGTGCCGGGGCATCCCAGTACATTGTGTCGGCGGGAGGTGCCGGTGCGAGGTCGAGGGGCCAAGCCTCGTCCCCGCATCCCAGCGCCCGGCGTGCCGGAAGTGTGACCTCTGGCCGCCGGGACAAGCAGATCCAGGTGTACGATCCGGCTGCCGCCGGAAAGCAGGCGGTGGTGCAGAAGAGTGTCGGCCAGGCTGACAAGTATGTCGGCCAGGCTGACAAATATGTCGGCAGCAAGAAGCCCGGCCAGAGTATGCCGGCCGGGCATGAAGCAGCAGCGGCCGTTGGTGGCCGGAGTAACATTGCAGTCCGGCGTCAGCAACAGGGCGCCGGAGGTACAGCGCAGCAGCAGAATGCAGGCCATCCGGGACATCGAGAGGACGACGGCAATTCCGCCCTTGCCAGGGCGGGATATCAGCAGCAGCGTCAGCAAAGCCGGCACAGTGAGCAGCATCAGCCGGAGCAGCAGCAGCAGCAGATGATCGCAGGCCCAATAGCATCCCGGCTCGGACCTCGGTCCTTGGAAGCCAATGATGCACGTTTCAAGCTGGACAGGCTCCACCAATCAGAGTTGGTGGAGAGGCAAGGAGCTCCGGGTCCTATGTGTTTCGGACCCCGGATTATGGGGGAGCCAGTGCCGTACTACTTCCAGCTCGCGCGTGGCGCGAGAACATATAATGGCAGTACCAAGCCGGAAGATTGGTTGGAGGATTACTCCACAGCGGTGAACATCGCCGGAGGAAACCTCAGATGGGCGGTACGATATGTGCCGCAGATGTTGGAAGGTCCAGCCAGGATATGGCTGAATAATTTGCCGGCCGGGAGTATCAACGGCTGGATTGATTTTGAAGAACAGTTTGTGTCAAACTTTACCAGTACATACAAGAGGCCCAACCGTCCGCAGCAGCTGGCTAACTGCCGGCAAGGAGTGAATGAGACTGACCGTGACTACCTGACCAGGTGGTGCACGTTGCGCAATTCCTGCGAAGGAATCAATGAGCAGCAGGCCATCATGTGGTTCGCTCATGGTTGCCAGCATGGCACCATGCTGTGGCAAAAGCTTCAGAGGCAAATGCCGGCCACGCTGGCCGAAACAATCAGGATCGCTGATAGTTATGCTCTGGGAGATCCCAGGCAGCCCAGTCTCGATTCACAAGGACAGGGGCAAACCCAGGGGAACACCAGCAATGCCGGGAGATCAGGGCAGTTCTATCGCCCGGATAACCGGAATAAGAGGAGAGATGAGCGGCCGGATTATCGGTATGGCTCAGCACAAGTTGCAGCTGTGGAGGAAGAGCAAGGGGGCGCCGGCAGTAGCCAGCGTCCGAGATATGAGAACTATCAGCAGCAGCCACAGCAGCAAGCACGGCCGTTCCAGAAGAAGAATGTCTGGACCAACAAGAATGCCGGCGGAGCCGCCGGCCAGAAGAAGCAGTGGCCGAAGTATACTGTGGGTCTTGCCATGGACAAGCCTTGTGTGTTTCACACATTCCAGCCGGGAAAGCCGGCTAACCATTTGACAAGGAACTGTTCGTGGCTGGACGACATATTGGCAGGTCGTGCAGGTCCCTGGGGACCGGCTAGACCCTCTGTCCCGGCAGCTCCATCGCCGTTGACAGGTGCCAATACAATAGCAGTCCCGCCTAGGCCGGATAATCCTGGGAATCAGAGCAACGCCGGAAATGCCGGCGTAAATCAAGTTGACCAGGGCTATAATCCGGAATATAACACCGGAGGCCCAGGAGCGGGCCGGAATGAGTACAAGGAGTATGATCAGAGCTATATGGTCTTTGAGACCGAGAGAACAGACAAGCAGAGCTTGTACCGCCGGAGTCTGGAGGTGAATGCCGTTATGTCGGCGGTGCCAAAGCTGATGTACTGGTCTGACCAAGCTGTTGGTTGGGACAGGACAGATCATCCCCGGATCATGCCAAATCCCGGCGGATATGCTTTGGTGATGGATCCGACATTCGTCGGGCCGGCTAATAACGTGAGATTCAGCAAGGTCCTCATTGATAATGGAAGCAGCATCAACATCATGTATCGAGATACGATGGAGAAGCTGGGAATCAAGGAAAACATGCTGGAACCAAGCAAGACCACGTTCCACGGCATTGTGCCGGGACTTTCGTGTGCGCCGATGGGCAAGATCCGGATGGATGTCATGTTTGGCAGCCGGGATAACTGCAGGGTGGAAAACCTGATGTTCGAGGTGGTTGATCTGGAGAGCCCTTACCATGCTTTGCTGGGTAGGCCGGCACTGGCAAAGTTCATGGCCTCTACGCATGTGGCGTATCTGAAGATGAAGATGTCGGGACCCAAAGGAGTGATCACCATCATTGGTGATTACAAGCGTTCGATGGCATGTGCCACCGCCGGATCCAATCTGGCCGAGACTCTGATCATCGCAGAGGAGAGAAAGAGGCTCAAGAGAGCAGTGGAGATTGCTGAGACGGTCGTGGCCGGCAAATATATGCCGGGCATGGCAAATCCCGGTGGCAGTGCTGCTTTTCAAGCAGGCAAGGAGGTAAAAAAGGTGCCTCTGGATGAAGCTTTTCCGGAGCGTCATGCCCTGGTTGGGACAAGTCTGGATCCCAAATAGGAAAGCGAGCTCATCAGCTTCCTCCGTGAGAATCGGGATATCTTTGCATGGTCTACTTCAGACCTGCAAGGTGTGCCGAGGGAGCTGGCTGAGCACGCATTGCATGTGAGACCCGAGGCTAAGCCGGTGAAGCAGCCGCTCCGGCGGAATGCCGGCGATAGAAGGAAAGCCATATGGGAGGAAGTGGCCAGGCTCTTAGCCTCTGGCTTTATTAAGGAAGTACTTCATCCGGATTGGGTGTCTAATCCGGTTTTGGTGGAAAAGAAAAAAGATGAGCCCGCCATAGTGAAAGTATGGCGGATGTGTGTTGATTACACCAACTTGAACAAGGCATGTCCTAAAGATCCATTCCCGCTGCCTCGGATCGATCAAGTGATTGATTCCACAGCCGGATGTGAACTGTTATCATTCGTAGATGCCTATTCTGGTTTCCACCAGATCCCCTTGTTCGAGCCGGATCAAATAAAGACATCCTTTATTACCCCGTACGGGGCTTATTGCTATCTCACTATGCCGTTCGGTTTAAGAAATGCCGGCGCAACTTACCAGAGGTGTATGCAAAAGTGTTTGCACGATCAGATAGATAAAAATGTGCAGGTGTATGTCGATGATATCGTCATAAAAACCAAGGAGAGCAAGACTCTCATAGATGATCTCCGGGAAACCTTCGGGAACCTGAGGAGATTCCGGATGAAGTTGAATCCGGCTAAGTGCACCTTTGGTGTGCCGGCGGGCAAGTTGCTCGGTTTCCTTGTTTCCAGCCGGGGTATTGAGGTGAATCCCGGCAAGATTCGTGCCATAGAAAGGATGAAGCCGCCGACAGATTTGAGGGAAGTTCAGAAGTTCACGGGGTGCCTCGCATCCCTGAGCCGCTTCATAAGCCGGCTGGGAGAGAAAGCCCTGCCGTTATATCAATTGATGAAAAAGTCCGACACATTTGTCTGGACAACGCAAGCAGATGCAGCTTTCAAGGAATTGAAACAGTTGTTGTCAACAGCGCCGGTATTAGCATCTCCGATGCCCCGGGAGCCAATGTTGCTCTATATAGCGGCAACCAACCGAGTTGTCAGTGCTGTGGTGGTAGTAGAGCGAGAGGAAGGAGGCAAAACCGTGCAGCGGCCGGTATATTATCTGAGTGAAGTCCTCTCCACCTCAAAGCAAAACTACCCCCACTATCAGAAGATGACCTATGGTGTCTATATGGCGGCCAAGAAGCTCAAGCATTACTTCCAAGAGCATCCGATCCGGGTAGTGGCCGAGGCCCCTATCTCGGAAATTATAGGCAACAAAGATGCCAGCGGCCGGATAGCCAAGTGGGCAATAGAGCTTTCACCATATACACCGCAGTACGACAAGAGGGATACAATCAAGTCCCAGGTCTTGGCTGATTTCTTTATTGACTGGGCCGAGATACAGTATGAGCCACCATTGCCAGATGCAAATTATTGGAGGATGCATTTCGATGGGTCCAAGACAATCCATGGCTTGGGTGCCGGCATAGTTCTCAGTTCACCAAAGAATGACCAGCTGAGATATGTCCTGCAGATTCACTTTGCAGCATCAAATAATGTGGCGGAATATGAGGCACTTGTGCATGGCCTGAAGGTGTCTAAGGACATAGGAATTCGCCGGATTATGTGCTTCGGTGATTCTGACTTAGTGGTCCAACAGTGTTCCGGCATATGGGACGCGCATGATGCTAACATGGCATCATACCGTTTTCTGGTGCAGCAGTTAAGTGGTTACTTTGAAGGTTGTGAGTTCCGGCACGTTCTCCGGGCTCAGAACGATGCAGCCGATGCATTATCCAAGCTGGGGTCTTCCCGAGATTCAATCCCACCCGGCATTTCGCTGGAGCATCTGAGGAAGCCATCGATCAAACCCTCGCCGGAGTCATCCTCCATTTATGTCCCGCCAGGTCCGGAGGAAGCGGTTCCAATGGACATAGATGCCGGAGCCAGGTCGGATAACCCGGGGACTGTTTCCTCAGTCCCGGGGACTGGGCCGGCATATGCTGTTAGTACAGTATTCCGGAGCAAAACTAAAGGCAAGGGTAAAATGTGCCAAGAGGTTGTGCCGGTATACCCGGGGACTGCTCCGGCATACCCGGGGACTGATTCTTCAGTCCCGGGGACTTCGCAGCCCATGGAGATCGACTATGTGTCGGTCGAAATGATGGAAATAGATCAGGCAGTGTTCACTGTCAGGGAAGTGCCATCATGGGCACGTCCTATCATGAACTTCATGGTGGATGGTCAAGTGCCGGCGGATGAAACCGAGGCCCGCCGGGTTATAAGGAGATCCAAAGCTTATACCATCATCAACAAAGAAATATACAAGAGAAGTACCACCGGAGTATTGCAGAGATGTGTCGAATCTGCGGAGGGTCTGGAGATGCTCCGGGAAATTCACCAGGGGGAGTGTGGTCACCATGCTTCGTCCAGGGCATTGGTGGCAAAGGTATTCCGGCATGGCTTTTATTGGCCAACGGCACTGCAAGAGGCAGAAGACTTGGTCCGGAAATGTAATGGGTGTCAAAGATATGCCCACCAGATTCATCAGCCGGCATCAGCCCTGAAAACTATCCCAATAACCTGGCCCTTTGCAGTTTGGGGCCTGGATATGGTCGGGGCTTTTAAGCCGGCCAGAGGGAAAATGACCCATATCCTGGTCATGGTGGACAAGTTCACCAAGTGGATTGAAGTGAAGCCCATAAGCAAGTGTGATGGTCACACAGCAGTGAAATTCTTAAAGGATATAATCTTGAGATATGGTGTTCCTCATAGCATCATCACTGACAATGGGTCAAACTTTGCCCAAGGGCCATTTGCCAGATTTTGTGAGGAGGTGGGAATCCGGCTGGACGTTGCGTCGGTCGCCCACCCTTGTGCCAATGGCCAAGTAGAGAGATCGAATGGTCTTGTATTATCCGGCATAAAACCCCGGCTGATGGAGCCCCTGGAGAAAACTCCGGGGTGTTGGCTAGATGAGCTGCCATCAGTGCTGTGGAGTTTAAGAACAACTCCGAATAGATCAACAGGATACACACCATTTTTCCTGGTGTATGGAGCAGAAGCTGTGCTTCCAACAGATGTAATACATGATGCACCAAGAATAGTGCTATATACTGAGGAAGAGGCTAAAGAAGCCAGAGAAAATGATGTTGATCTACTAGAGGAAGCAAGGGAAATAACTCTGTCAAGAACAGCAGTATATCAGCAGAACCTCAGACGCTATCATGCGCAGAAGGTAAATCCAAGGAGATTTCAAGAGGGAGATCTAGTACTCCGGCTAAAGCAAGGAACAGAAGGCCGGCATAAGTTAACTCCTCCATGGGAGGGGCCATTCATTGTGAGCAGAGCTCTGCACAATGATGCCTATTATCTTATAGATGCGCAGGACCCCAAGAAGAATAAGGCGGACAGGTCCGGAGAAGAAACCAAGAGGCCATGGAACATAGCTCTACTGCGACCCTTTTACTCCTGAGCAACACAATGTATGTATTTCCATATTTTACTTTGTATGCCGGCGTGTTGTGTCGGCACAAGACTAATGAAGGAAGTGCCGGCATCCCGAAAAGAGCGGGCACTGCCTCCGAGATATGCTGTTGTTTATCTACAGTTTTTTGTTATATGCCGGCTGGCTTTATTTGAATGTTTCCTATGTCGGCCTAGTAATGTGTCGGCACCAAAGGCCACTCTTCGACTCAGCTGCTGTCCGAAACCCGGCTTCATGGCTAGCAAGAGTAGATGCCGGAGATTGTCTACACATGGAAAACGGCTAAGGAAATGTAAAGCAAGCGAACCGACATTTTCCTTAAAGTTAAAGTTAAAATTGGAAGTGTCGGATGATTTGAAGTCTAAGTTTCAAAGTTTAAGTACTGTATGTTTAACAAAGCAACCTTGAGACTCATAAGTCAAAAGCCCAAAGAGGTAGACAAGTAGCCAAGGTTGTGAAGTTGAGGAAACAGGAAAACAAACTCGGTGACTTAGCCAAAAGATGATCCGGCATTAATAACAAGCAAACCGAGATAAAACTTGTTCAGGTAGCAAACCAAAGGAAATTAAAACGTGTATATTACATCTGCACCCGGCATACCGGGGATCTGATAAAACTTAAAGTTTTTATGCTCCAAAGTCAAGGAGCAGTGGCAGGCGCAGGGCCAGCAGGTGGAGCAGTAGCAGTGGAAGTGCCGGCCTCAGGTGTGCCGGACCCAGCAGAGGGAATGGAGCCATCACCTCCGCCCGGGGCAGATGCCTGTTCCGGAGCTTCAGTGTCGGCTTCCTCAGCTTCATCTTCATCTTGGCTAGAGTCGGAACCCTCAGCAGCGGCAGATGTCCCGGCACCGTCATTCTTCTCCGGCTCGCGGATGTCCCGGACGAATTTGTCGGTGTCGGCATAGTCCACATAGCTGTGGGCCAACTCCTTGCGGCGACGGATATGATCCGGATCCGTGGTCCAGATGGATCCTTCGCGCACGGTGCGCAAAGTCTCCAAGTCTGCCTTTTCGTACCAAGACAAAAAGTAGCTGAGGGCTTCGTCAGCTCCAACCCTCGCGCCGGAATCTCGCCACTCCTGGAGGCGAACCTTGGCAAGCTGCAGGTCGTTGCCTAGGTCAACCGGGTCGGTGGGAGTCCTTTGTCCCGGCCAGAGGGCAGAGAATGCCTCCTGGGCGCCGTAGAAGAGCTCTTCAGTGTAAAGGGTCATGGCCTCCTTCCGGGACTGCAGGGCCAGCAGCTGCTCCGACATGTCCCAGCTGGGCGAGTCAACCGGAACACCCCGGTTTTCTCGGTCCAGCTGCAAAGCCCTCTCAACGTCAGCAACGGAAGCGGGAAACATGCCTGCAGAATAGAAACAATGTTAGCAAAAGGAAAATATGTCGGCATAGATGCTATGCCGAAAAAAGGTCACACTATGTCGGAAAGGATAAAAGGGGAAAGGATTTGAAGCTTACGGGCAAGGTCGGCATTCAGCTGTGCAACTGTAACCTCCCATTTGGTGGCCTGCTCCTTCAGGCTATCCAGTTCAGCGTGGGCAGTGGAGGCATCAGTCTCGGATTCAACGAGCAAGTCCTGGGTGTTCTTCAGTTGGCCCTCCCTTTGCTCCTTCTCCTCCAGGAGCTCGGCAATCCGGCCCTTGAGCTGCTCAACCTCGGCCTTGTGGCCGGTATCCCGGTCGTCCAGCTGCTTGGCCACATCCACCGAGGACACACAGTCCTGGTGGCGTGCCTCCAGTGCAGCCTTTTCATCTGCAAAAATTTCAAGTTAAAAGGATTTGAAGAAAGAAAACAGTGGCAAAGAGTAAAGGATTTGAAGGATTTGAAGCAGGATCCGGCATACCAGTAAGCTCTTTCACCCTCGTAAAAAGCGCGGCAACTTGTTTTTCAGTGCCAGCTGCAGAATGTCGGCACAAGGTTATGTGTCGGCAAGAAGAAGCATTGCAAAGAAAAGAGATGAAAGATATCCGGCATATAGCAGTATGTCGGCAAAAGGTTACCTTTCTTGGACAGCTCCAGTTGAAGCTTGCTGTGTGCGTCGGAAAGCTTCCGATGTTCGCACACCAAGTTATGGAACATGTCCGCCCGGGTGTTGTTCATGAGCTGCAAAAATGCCGGGATTTGAAGTGTTAGCAGAGAAATTTGACATGATAAGTAGAGTGAAAATTTTATCAAGTGATCATTCTTTTGAAGACCCGGCATAGGTGCTGCGCACCTATCCCGGCCCTCGGTGACTAGGATTTGAAGCTCGAATCGAGCTTATATTCCGGTCAAGAGGATTTGAAAGATAATAGAAATGTGAAATTGTTGAAGACCCGGCATAGGTGCTGCGCACCTATCCCGGCCCTCGGTGACTAGGATTTGAAGCTCGGATCGAGCTCATATGTCGGCAGTTAATTCAAAAGAAGCTAGCTAAAGGACTATGAGAAAATCCCGGATGTCCATATCCCGGACAGCCGACATTTTCGGGGACTGGGGATATGTGTGTAAATGTAAAGGACTTACGTTGGTGGCATCGGCCAGCTTGTGAAGCCTTTGTTGGATGCTGAGGAGCTCGCTGGCGATCGGTATGGGCTTCGCTGCCAGGAAGTCGCTGGGGTCGCCACTGGTCTTGGCCTCGGCCAGCTTCTTGCTCCTTGAGTCTGCAGTGTCCATCTGGCTGGCGTCGTTCCACTTGACGCACTGCTCCTTAAGAGAGCCGAGGCTCTGATCACTTTTCGTCACAAGAGGGACGAGGCCCTCAAGTTCTGGGGTGTCGTAGAAGCTTTTCCGGTACCCCGGCCGGGTTGCTGCCCTGCCAAGATGCAGGGACAGAGCAGAGCTGGTCCGGGACTTGGCCGGCTCAATCTTCAAGGTGCCGGTCTTGGTCGGGGCAGTGGACTCGGCCGGTGCAGTGGTCTTGGCCAGGGCAGTGGACTTGGCCGGTGCTGGAGTCTCGGGTGCAGGCTGTTCCGGCGCGGCCGGTGCATCTGGGCCAGCGGGAGCAGGATCCGGAATAATCCGGACCTCTGGCACTAAAGGGCCTTTGCCCTTGAGATCTGTGCCGGCGCTCTTGTCGCTTACGCCGGCGTCTTCGGTTGTGCCGGCGTCACCGGTGGGCGCGCCGGAATCTGGTGCTTCTTGGTGGGCTCCTGTGTCCATGTGGACATCAGGAGCCGAGGTTTCCTGTTGAGCCCCCGAGTCCATGTGGACGTCGGGGGCAGAGGTATCTTGTTCCGGCGGAGGAATGTCCTTCGCCGGGGAGGAGGTCTTGTCCGGCGCAGGCGAAGATGCCGGCGCCGGTGAGGTCGTCTGACTGGCAGAGGGAATGTCGGAGGTAGCTGGGGCAGCGGGCTTGGTAGCCTTCGGGTCGCCGCTCAAGCCAGAAGCTTGTTCCGGCTCAAGAGGAGCACTGAAAGAGAGAAAACACCAAGTCAGTAATACAAACAAGAGATATGTCGGAGGAAATGCAAAGAAAAGGAAATTTACCCCGAGGCAACAGGCCTCTGTTTCTTCTGTTTGGGCACGCCGACCTTCTGTCTTTTCGACCTTTGAGGTATGTCGGACTGGGGCTTCACACCTCGCTTCCGGCCGGCACGTCCGCCGGTGGAAGGAGGTCCCTGGTTCAGAGGGGCGGCGTCGATAACCATATCGTCCGGGATAGCTGAGGACGGCATTGGAAACTCGTGAGCAATAGGTGTTGCTGGAAAGGCGTACGCAAGTGGCGTCGGGTCATAGTACAGCAGGACCTCCTCGTCAGAGTCTATCTCACTCCGGTCTTGAGTGTAATGCCGGGATGAAGAGCCCTTACCCATGGCAGCTGCAGCACGGGTGTTCCTGGGAAGCTTATCCCAATGATCTGGATCTTCAACGTCCGCAACGGTGCGGTCCGCCGCGATCTTGATCCGGGAGTTCTCCATGGTTTGGAAGCTGAACTTCTGTATAAACAGCAAAGTCAAGTATTCAGACAAGGAAATATGCTGGTGCAAGAGGTATGTCGGATCAATATGATATGTGTCGGCAAACAGACATGTGTCGGCCTAAGTATCTATGTGCCGGACATGGACTTTATGTGTCGGAAAAGATGGTTTACCGTTGGGGCCGGCCTATCCCGGCTGTATGGTTCCAGCCCCCAGGCAAAAGTGGCCTGAGAGGACTTGCAGACATCTTTTATCCGGCGCAGAATGTCGTCCGGAGTCAGCTCATGTGTGGAGTGCCGGGTGGGGTCCATTGGCCCGCTCATCTGGCATATCTTGTGCGACCGGCGCTGCAGAGGGGAGACGCGCCGGCTGATGAAGCATGCCACGAGATCGTTAGGAGTAAGGCCGGCATCCCAGAGCTCGCCCTTAACCCGGTGAAGTGCATTCACCGGCATCACCGAATTCTTCGGGTTGTAGGTCCAGTTAGTCATGGCCAAGGGTGGCTCGTCCACAAATGGCGGCAGGTTGATGAGATCCTCGTCGGTGGTGTTCTTGACGTAGAAGAAGCTCTTCTGCCACTTCTTGCAAGACTCCAGGAGCTCCACCTTGGGGAAGTCCGAGCCCTTCCGGGACATGATGGTGGCCGCGCCGCAGAGTGTCATGGGGCGGTCCTTCTTCTCCTGGGCCGTCTCCGGCGGGTCGTCCTTGCTCCGGGGCGGCTCTTGGATGACCTGCTTCCGCAGCTGGAAGTACTTCGCCCAGCCTTGAGTAATGGCCTCTATGCCGGCATAGCCCTCGCAAAAGGCAGCGAAGGCGGAGAGGCTCATCACGGCGTTGGCCGGGATATGATGAGGTTGAAGCTCGTAAGTGTTGAGGAAGTCCCGGAAGAAGTCCGACACCGGCAGACCGAAGCCCCGCTCAAAGTGGGCGATGAAGACGACGTGTTCGCCGGGTTCAGGTGCCGGCACAACTTCTCCTACTGGCAGCCGGCATGCTACCCCCTCTGGGACTCTCCTGGTGGAGGTGACCCAGGATATCTCGGCCGGAGTAACCTCCGACCCCTCCCAGCCGGAGCGTCCTTGAGCTCTGGCCGAGGTATCTTCCTCAGAGGCCGAGGTAGTCGTCATGCTGGAAGATGCCATCTTGGTGGCCGGGATAAGGCGTGAGAGCCGGAGTCCCGTGGTGTTATTTCTGTCAAGGCCGGAGAAAAGAGGGATGTTAGTCTCTCCGGCATACCGCCCTCACCAATGTTAGCAGAGATAAAAGGATCTACCGAGGCAGTTAAATTAGGAAACAAATAAAGGTAAAATTCTAAGGATGAACACCTGCGAGCGTTGCCTAGCAATGCTAGTCGAATCAAAGGGGAAACTTGCAGAGGAACTGAAGCGGATCTATCCAAGCGTGGCTACCAATGAGAAGCTATGAAGAAACGTGAAGGAGGAAGAACAGAGGAAGAGGAGGTCTCACCGGAGCTTGGCCGGCGACGATGGAGCGGCGGCGGCGAGCGTGCAGGAAGAGATCCAATCTCCCTGCAATGATGCGGGGAGAAGAAGCGGCGGCGGCGGCGTCGTCAAAGATGATGCCGTGCGTCGTCGGGCGTCGGCGTCGGCGGGGAGCAGGTCGGCTGTGGCGGCGATGCTGCTCTTCGGGCCGGCGGTGAAGCGCAGGAGGCAGAGGAGGAAGGCGAGGAAGACGATGGTGATGGGGGTAAAAAGATGAGTTTACCCCCGCCGCCCTGCTTATAGGTGTGCAGGCAAGGGTCGTGGGGGTCGTGGGATCGTGGGAGTGTTCCACTCCCCCGACAGTTGCTGCGGCGAGGCGCCACGTGGCGGCACGGAGTGGGGCGGCGGTTCCTGTAACCGTGCCATGACGCCATGATGGTGAGAAGTAACTGCTGCACGGTGAACCGTCACATCGTGGGTGACTGTTCGAGGAGGCAGGGCAGTTACAAGTTTCGATGCAAAGCTGTCGGACATGGCTTCTCGAGGAAGGCTCGTCTGTATGCCGGATTAATTGCTGAAGTATATGTTCCGTCCGGAATACCTTCGGGACCGGCCGGAATAAGTTTTGGAACAGGAACAGAGGCCGGGATATGTGCAGATGTGCCGGCATGTAATCTGATCGCCGGGGCATAAGGAAGAAAGGTATGTTGAACCTGTCAAGGCTCCACAGTTATGACTGGGGAACCTCGGCAGCTTCGGGGACTAGTGTCGGGGGGATGACCCCCGGTAGGGTCAAGAGACTAGAAAGACTCAAGGTCTATGATTGACTTATGCCGGGTTATCACGGAAAGGGCCTGGCCGGAATATAAGAGCATCGGCCAGGCCGGCATATAATGTATATCCCGGCTGATACTGGGATATGCCGGCATAGCCGGAATACTGATATATGTGTGCCGGCATATACTCAGATATGCCGGCCTAACCATCTTGGGTGTTGTGCAGGAGCAGGGGAGGCCGGATTACCCGACCCTCGTAGGTCGTTGGTCCGGCATATATGTCCTGGGTATGGCCAGCGGTCATATCCGGGATACTTAAGTCAACCAAGGTGTCACGTCCCTACAATCAAGGAAGAAAACATCCAAGCATGGTAGAAGAGTAAGATGGCAGGGTGCACAGTGGAGGTTACCTACCCTCACTGTGCACAAGTACAAGCTTACCTCAGAGAGGTAAGGCCACAGTTCAAGAGGTACAAGGTACAGGGATATGGCGTCCCATCGAGAGCAATCAGGGGCGAAGTCAAGGGTCTCTGCCATCGCCACCAGCTCCTGTTTGGAGTGTAGCCCTTGTCTTGTGGTCTTGTATGACCGTTGTAACCCTGGCCACCACTATATAAGGTGGCACAGGGAGTCCTAGCAAAGAGAGAGGAGGAGAAGGTTGGTCATTGGCTGATAGTTGAGCATTAGAAGGTTGATCGGTAGAAGGTTGCTTGGCTGATAGTTGAAGGTTTCGACACTTAGCAGTTCATCTTCCTTCTCTAGCAGAGAGCTTGGAAGCACCATTGTCGTGTACTACATCGATCCATATATACAATCAGTAGAGCAGGAGTAGGGGTGTTATCTCCTTACGAGAGCCCCGAACCTGGGTAGATCAGTGTCTCTTTCTGTCGTGCTTTTTAGTGCGTTCCCCTCTCCCGAATCCTCCAGCATCTAGTTCGGCCCCCATTTAAGCCATCCTATGGCATATGTTGTTTCACCACGACGACAGATCATAAGAACTTAAAACATGGGCATGAAAGATATAATCTTGATAATGAAAACTTAGCAACCATGTTATAAACATGAAAATGAACACAAACAAAAGATCATGAAAATGAAATAATGAAAGTCAAACGTGTGTTCAAATCATAAGGAAAAACAAACAAATGGTTTTCAGCTTGTCCTTCAAACAGAGCAAAACATAAATGCATAGGACACCTTCAAGTTTAAGAGGGCGACTAGATACAAATAATTTAAGAACAAGTGAAACCAACAATATGAATCAATCAATGAAAACTTTGGGACAATGCACATTATACTAAGAATGACAACTATGCTCTCTTAATGGTGCATAAAGATAGAAGGTGGTGACTCAACATAAAAGTAAAAGAAAGGCACTTCGTGGAGGGAAGCAGTGATTGCAAGTTTTATAACCTTCAAAAATTATGTTACTTACCGGTTTTGATCTCTCATTGCCCCCATCATAAGCATCTTGAATGGTTAAAGTTAATGCAAGAACACTTATGCTGCATATGCTTGACAAATCATAAGTTGAAAACCTCGTGTCCCGTGAATACAAGTACCAAAACCTCATGCTACTTTACTTAGAGTCCCAAGCAAGGCTCTTGTCATTGTAAGTATATGCGTATCATCGAGAACTGCCAATGGGGTACCTCCATGCCCGATGACATGGAACAAGCCCACATCAAAATAACAGGACAAGTAGACAATGAACACCTCAACATCTCTTTTATTTACCATTTGTTTAGCTTTTTATTTTGAGATGCGTCGTCGAATGTCCACTATGGGTGTGCTACAAATTTCCACCATGAATTATGCATGGCTTAGATTGGCAGCCCAGGCATTTCCCTAACACATATACAAACTCCATGATCCCCACAAGATTCCCAATTCATTTCACACCGTGGGCATCCATAAACAAAAGATCACGATATCAACTCAAAAGAGAAGTGCAATGTTGAAAGCTTGCCAATGACTGCATGGCTGGGCTAGTCTCCAACTTACACTTGCAAGCATAACAACTCAACATAAGAGACCACAATGTCAAAAAAATTAAGAACAGGAAAAAGTAAAGTGTGCCTTCCGGTTCGTGAAAGCTTTACTAACCAATTTTCGTATAACACTGGTAAGAGTTTAATTTGAAGAGAAAATAAAAGCAAGTCAAATTTACTTGGAATAGCAAATTGCTAGTAGGTATGTATGGTGGACACTTTGAGAAACTTGGTTTTTAGGAGTTGGATGCACGAGTAGAGCTCATACTCAGTACAAGGCGAGGGCTAGCAAAAAACTGGGAGCGACCAACTAAGAGAGCAATAATGGCCATAATCATGCAAAGCGACAAAACGACATTAAAAGAAGCATAAGATGGCATCAAAAGTCAAAAACTAAATGATCATAGAGGCTATTGGCGACTTTATAAGAGTCTAACATGTGTAAGCATGCGCCAAGTCAACCCAAATAAAGCATCAAAGGAGAAAACCAAATAAATGCTTCCATATAATAAAAACAACGCATGATTTTTTCAAAGGCTCATTAAGCAATCTCAGTTATTTGAGACAAGTCATGCTACAGCAAAACCACTAAGCATACTATCAAAAAGACATCAAGCATGACATGAAAAAGCCTAAGCCGCAGTCTACACAAGCTCCTTCTTGTACCACTTTTTTGCACAAAGCTTTTTCTCTTTTCCAACACCATTTGAACCTTTTTTTAAAATCCAACTCTTTTGATGAAAACCAATAAAGACCAGAGGCAAAAATATACCTTGATGAAAAGATATAGCAAGATCTGAACACAAATCAAGGCAAAAAATGCAAGCTAAACCCAGTAGCAAAAAAAGAGAATACTCGTTGAAACGATAGGAGTGAAAACTAGAGTGTTCTTGGCAAATGAAAAGTGAGTTCATCTCCTCCAAAAGAAACATGATGTGATCTAACCATTTATTGCAACAAACAAAGCAAAAGAAAACTGAAAACAAAAACAACTAATGCTCCAAGAAAAACGCATAATGCATAAAGCAATAAAAATATAGTGTCTTGAAAGGTGACCTAATTTTTGTCGATGAAGAGGGGGTGCCTCAGGGGCATCCCCAAGCTTTGACACTTGTACTTCTTGGATATTTCTTGGGGTGATGCATGGGCATCCCCAAGATTGAGCTTTTGTCTATTCTTCAACTCATCTCATCACTCTCCGATCCCTACACTTGAAAACTTCCTTCATACAAAACTAAACACAAATCTATTAGCAACATTAGTGTAAGCATAACATTGAATCAGCCCTTTTTGCTTTAGGTTTCAACCTAAAACCACCACATATTAAGCATATACTACTGTAGCAACTTCCCCAAAATTTCCGTGATCAAAAGAACTCAAAAAGAAAGCGATAAAGCGGCAAACACAAATATTGGCAGAAATCTGTCAAAACAGAACAGCTGAGAAAGGTCGAATTGTTAAGAGGTTTTATGTTGCTCAAATCGAAAAGTGTTCAACTAATGAAAGTTTGGATATAACCTGGGGCATATGCAAAAGAAATCGCAGGTCCAAAATATATACAAAGAATTTTCACGAATTTTTACGGTGCAGCACCAAAAACTGTTTCAGGACAGCAACATCCCCAAATCTTACCTCGCTCAAATTAGAGGCTTCTCTTGGCACAACAACAAAATAAAAAGGATAAGGAGCAGTTATTACAGTAGTAATAACTTCCAAGACTCAAATAAAAGAAAAAGTACTGAAAATAAAACAATGGGTTATCTCCCAAGAGTGCTTTTCTTTAACGCCTTTGAGCTAGGCGCAGTAATTTGCAAAGATGCTCATGTGGGCGCCATATAAGAGCTTGAGGCAAAGGCGCCATATAGGAACTTAAAGCAATAGAGATCATCAAAAAGCAAATGTGAAAGACATTTAAATCTAAACCACTTCCTATGAAAAATAGTCTTGTAAAGAGACAAGTCATGAAAGCGCAAAGCAAAAAGCATAGGAAGGCAAAACAAGTACAACTTCAAAGATTGCAACATAAAGAGGGGAAACTCAATATTGTTGAGATCCATCAAACCATGTTTCCCTCTCTCATAGTAACTTTCAGTAGCATCATGAATAGAACTAACAATATAACTATCACATAAAGTATCCCTATCATGAGCCACATGCATAAAAGGATTAATACTCCCCACATGAACAATAGTAGTAGGAGCAGATTCAACAGAATAATTATTCTCATCACCATAATCATCAAAAATAGGAGGCATATTGTAATCATAACTAATTTTCTCCTCAAAAGTAGGTGAACTGAAAATATTATACCCATCATCATAACCATCATAAACTAGAGGTTTAGTATCATCACAAGCTAGAGAACAACTATTTCGCAAAGCATACTCATCAAACATATCATCATAAGAAGGAACATGGATAGCACTAATGGTACAATAATTATTAACCTTAGAATTGGTACCAAAAAGATTTTCAATATCAAAAGTAGAGTGCTTTTCCCAATCATGATCACTAACATAGGTAACAGGCATAGGAACATCACATAGGGAAGATAAAATATCATCAGAGCAAACTTTCTCCACTAAAGCTGGGGAACTAAAAATATCATGCTTAACAAAACCAGCTTCCCCAAGCTTAGACTTTTCTATAGCATTAGCAATAATGGTGTTCAAAGCATTCATACTAACAACACTATTAGCATGCAAATTAAGCTCCAAAGGTTTTTTAATTTTCTCTTCAAACACTTCATATCTAAACTCAGGAAAAAGACTAAAGAACTCTTTATTTTTCATTAAGCCTAACTAGTGAAAATAAAAACAAGAAACAAAAAGATGTAATTGCAGAATCTAAATGAAATAACTCTGAGCACTTACACAGGAGGATGCGAGTACCTTTTACCTTACCTCCCCGGCAACGGCGCCAGAAAAAAGCTTGTTGCGTCTGATGGTGGCCGGTTAATGACCAGCCCGTTGGGAACCCCAAGAGGAAGGTGTGATGAATATAGCAGCAAGATTTTCCCTCAGTTAAGAAACCAAGGTTTATCGTTCAGGAGAGGAGAGACAAACGACTGAAGGTGATGCCGGCTGGCTTAATAGCACTCCAACAAGGGCGCCATTTAACGATACTTGTTGACTCGTCTTTGGCCAGTAGCAACGCGGAACCTGCACACACACAACCAAATACTTTGTTCCCAACTTACGATGAGGTTGTCAATCTCACCGGTTTGCTTGAAACAAAGGGTATGAGCATATCGAGTGGAAAACAGTGAAAGTATGCGAGTAAAGTAAATAGGTGATAGCAATATGATGGAAATAGGACCAGGGTCCACAGTTCACTAGCGGTGTCTCTCCATAAGATAAAATAACACATGCTGGGTAAACAAATTATAGTTGGGCAATTGATAGAATAAAGATAAATGTGATATGTCAAGAAGATCACTATGCGATTTACTCTAGGCATTACAACAAAATACATAGACCGCCATCCAACTGCATCTATGACTAATAATCCACTCACGGGGATATCATCCGAACACCCCATGAGTATTAAGTTGCGAACAACAGATAATTGCATTAAGCAAAGTGTGTAATGTAAACAAAGCATATGCCCTTGAGCATATGAATGTTGTTTTCTCCCTAGTAGCAACAACACATCTATAACCTTAGAGGTTTCTGTCACTCCCCTAGGTTAAATAGAGGCATGAACCCACTATCGAGCATAAATACCCCCTCTTGGAGTCACTAGCAACTACTCGGCCAAGATAGCTACTAACAACGGAGAGCATGCAAGATCATAAACAACATAGAGATAACATAAGATATATTTCAGTATAGCAACTCAATCATAACACCAATATTCATCGGATCCCAACAAACCAAACATGCAAAATTACATAACGGTGATCTGAATCATGTAGGGCAGCTCATGAGATCTAAACATGAAGCACATGGTGGAGGAGATAACCATCTAGCTACTGCTATGGACCCATAGTCGAAGGTAGACTACTCACTCATCGCTCCGGAGGCAAGCATGGCGATGAAGAAGACCTCCGGTGGTGATTCCCCTCTCCGGCAGGGAGCCAGGAAGAGCTTCTAGACCCTCCTGATCTCGGGTCGACGATGGTGGTGGATCGCGATGTGTTTCTAGAAAATTGATCGGGTACTTAGGTTTTTCCCGTCGGGGGGTCTTTATAGGCGAAGGGGCATCGTCAAAAGTGGACCCAGGTATCCTCACACATAGGGGGCATGGCCAGGGGCTGGGCCACGCCGCCCTGGTGTGAGGGTGGCCTATGGCCCCTCTCCATCTCCTCTTCGGATCTCTGGAAGCTTCCGGGAAAAATAAGACTTCAGGAACTTATTTCGTCCAATTCCGAGAATATTTCCTGTGTAGCTTTTCTGAAACACAAAAACAGCAGAAAATAGGAAACTGGCACTGTGGCGACTTGTTAATAGGTTAGTTCCAGAAAATGCATAAAAGTGCCACGAAGTGTAATGAAACATTAGGCAAATGGTGTAAAAACAAGCATGGAGCATAAAAAATTATGGATACGTTGGAGTCGTATCAAGCATCATCACGGACAACGGGACAAACTTTACTTCAAAGGAATTCAAGAGTTACTGCGAAGGTTTGGGAATCAAGCTCAAGTTCGCATCCGTAGCACACCCGAAGACAAACGGGCAAGTCGAAAAAGCCAATGGCCTAATATGCAACGGGATAAAAAAGAGGCTCTTAGCACCTCTCGAGAAAGCCAAGAGCGCTTGGGTAGATGAACTGCCCCCTGTTCTTTGGAGTTTAAGAACCACGCCTAACGCAGCTACTCAAGAAACCCCTTTTTTTCCTGGTCTACGGCGCAGAAGCCGTGCTTCCAGTAGAAGTTACACACGAAGCTCCAAGAGTGATGGCATACGATGAAGTAACCTCAATAGAAGCGTTACAAGACGATGTTGATGCACTGGATGAAGCAAGAGATAAAGCACTGGAAAGAGCCACGCAGTATCAACAGAGCTTGCAGAACTACCATAGTAGTCGAGTTCGACCGCGATCCTTTATGGTGGGAGATTTAGTCTTATGACTCAGGCAGGACAGCCACAGGAAGTTAGAGTCCCCTTGGGTGGGACCTTACATCGTCACAGAAGTAATACCAGGAGGAGCTTATCGACTACAAGATATGAAAATAGGAAAAGATGAAAGCAACCCATGGAATGCGGAGCAGCTACGATGTTTCTATGCATAGAAGAAGTCTAGTAACATCAGTAACTTCGAGTTGACCCTCCGAACCCAGAACATGAGGCCATGGGTCGGGTTCCTTGGGTTAACTCGACAAATTGTACAAATATTTTACTTTTCCACTCGGGGGCTTCAACCCTCGGGTCATATGAAAGAAAGTTTATCACAATATGGAGATCTTTCAAAGATATACTACTAGGTTGTGCAACAACCCAATATTCTTCAAGCAATATAAATTGGTTCAAGAGAACCCGATAATATATATAAAGCATGCCTCAGAACAAACGATTTGTTCCCATGGTCTATTAAAAGCATCAACACCAAAGTACGGTTATTTATTACAGATAGCACGGCAACAAGGCAACTCGAAAAGGAGATTACATAAGAAGACTCTAGTGGAAGTGTACTTTAGCCTCGTACTCCTTCTGGCATTGAGTACCATCGAAGATTTTCACATCAAACTTAGACGTGCCCACGTGAAAATCAAAGGTCATGAAGAAACCTCGCTGGATGTCATGATCATCCGCAAATTGTGACCAACCACCCTTGAAGTATTATTCGCCAGCACCGTCGTACCAAACTTCCACCTCGTAGGGAGTTCCTTCCCCAGAATGTTCACGCAGAATTGCTTCACGCAACTCATGCCCATCCATGAATTGGGTGAACTTCAGTGGCAGCCGTTGAATTTCACGGCAGTGCACGCCGGCGATGCAGAAAAATGAGTATATCCTTGGTTGAGGAGAAGAAGTGTTACCAGGAGGTGCGCTTGGACCTGGGGTAGCAATAGGCACCTTTGGTTTATTCTTACTCCCGGCCGGACGGCCGGGACACCACTTCATTGGAGCGTACGACGAAGATCCTATAGCAGCTGGTGCTGCCTTATTCTTGCTGCCACGAGGGCGGCCGCGACCCCGTGGCGCCATTGGGGAGCCAAGGTTCAGACGGGACCCATCTGCATCAGCCATGGAGACAAGTGGACAGAAGAGAAACCCTAGATGAAGAAGAAGAAGATGTGGCGGAGGAGGAATCTATTTAGGGTTTTTGTCCTCGCCAAAGTGTGCTTTATTTATAAGCACATATTAACGGGCCTCCGCGAAAACAAGGCCCATAAAATATTTACAAAGGAGTTAAATTCTGCACATAGCAGACGATAATAACAAAGTAAAAAAGAATGTATCACAAAAAGTATGGGAAACCTCTCCTTGGGCTCGGGGGCTTACAATAGGAAGAAGAAGAAGGAATAGAGGAAGTCAATTTGAGCCTATGATTGACTACAAGTATCCAACCATAGCCTTGGGGGCTACTCCCATTGGGAGCGCTGAGCGCGCACCCGATAGAAAATAAAAGAATCAGCAATAAAGATGAAGAAAGCTACGATGGATACGGTGCGAGCCACTCAACATTTTGACAACCATCAAACTTCGACTACGTAGTCGACAAAATATAGATCGACTACTCCCATCGGGAGCTACTCGTGAGAATTTAATATAATTCGAAATTCTTTGATATTCCATTAGTCAAACGAGACTACGACATGCGATTCTCGAGTTATGTTATCGCAATGAAACTCGAATGCCGTGATTTATCACGAAGGTAAGACCCCGGGATCCATCCTGTGTGGCCTGGTATACACACATGGATGCGCTCTGCTGGTATGTATCTGTGTCTACGACACAAAGAAAATCCTGGTGGACACACTGGGTACCCTGAGAACCATTGGGACTCATTCTTTGTAAGTCCTAAATGCGGCAAAAGAATGGGTTTGACCGGTATCCCGAATTCAAGTACAAGGGGATTGAATTTGAAGTAGGTGGCAAGTATCTGTTCCGGCAGTTAACTGACCTCTTGATCCATCATAGTTGTCAGGCTTGTTCATCAAAACCCCTTGCGAAATATTATCATGAAAATAAGTCAAAAGACCAAGTCAAAGATTTGAAGATATGAAGAAGTCGAAGAATTGATCGAAGTCAAAGATTTGAAGATTAGAGATTCAACCCGAATCTATAATTCTGGTAGAATCTCAGGGGCTACTGACAAGGGTATATCTAATAGAGCCCGTTAGTTGAGTACTCCTGAGGCCCGTTAAGCTAGGCCCAATTGTAATGATAGTCGAAATACGAGTTCTTACCGTATGTCGATGTTGTAATCTATATTGGACCCTACCCGATCCTCGAGACCTGGCCACCTATATATAGGGGCCAGGAGGGGACGGTGTAGGCCAAATTGAAAGCAAGCAAGGTTCAACACCCAAGTTTACTTTTGATATACACCTATTGCGACTAACTTCACCTTCGAGTTCATCCGACGCCCTATCTCCCCGATCCTAAGTCCTTCATTTAGGACATTTGTCGAGTTAACCCTCGTCACCTGTGGAACGCAAAATTTCTTATCCATGGAAACAAATGCATGACATATACCACGCCAAGGTAACAATGTTGTAAGACACATAGTACGCAAACAAGACAGTAAGGGAAAATAGAGGTAACTTTGCACTCAACATGAGGCGCATAAAGAAAGTTGTTGTTGCAAGCATAACATACTTTGCAGGAGGTGTTGGTGTTATAAACATCACATATTTAGGACGGACTTCCAGTCGACCTTGTTTTCATCTGAAGTTACCCATCTGTGAGTGTGTATCTTCTGGATGTTAGGTATGTCATTAGTTGTGTAGTCCGGAAGTAGCCTTCCTCCCCACTTGTCGACATTCATCAACGAGCAGATGCCACAATCATGGCTGCTCACACAACAAAAAAAGAAACACGTTTTAGGAGACTCGTATAAAAGGACTTACTTAAACATCTACTAAATTTAATAAGAAAGCAATAAATCTCAGAAATAAGCAACTAACTCACTTATTATCCTGCTTTGGGACTTTAATTTCCTGTATCTTGAATTCATCTAGTTGAACTTTGGATGATTTGTAGTGACAGTCCCACAGCGATAGAAGAGTTGTGAAAAATCTTGTGGTAAGTTGCCTTCAGCGCTTTGTCTTTTGTACTCCTCCATGAATCCAGCACCTGGAAGCTCCTATCCCTTATGTTGACGTTTAATACCCAGTAATGATGTATAACGGGCTCTGATTTTGGATTAAGTGGCTCACATACAGGGATTATTATCTGTGTCGAAAATATAGTAAAAGTTGCCATAAACACAAATAAAATTAAGTTGCCAGAATTGTTGTACCACACAAAAATTTAGTGCAAAAAGTTGCATACCATATCTTTGCGATCTAATCTATTTTCATGGCTGAACAACCGATTTATTTCAGCACCAGTCCAATTCAGTTCCTGCATCCAAGTCTGTTGGAAAAAAGTAGAAACCATAAAAATGTTAGAAGAAAAGCATAAAGCGAGCAAGAAAAACAATGTTAGTGTAGCAAAAAAATAGTACAAAATTTGGATAAAATCAAACTTACTGCAACCCGCAATGGCATAATCACTTTTTTGTTATTCTCTGGCATGTTCATCATTATCAACTGAATTCCCACTTCAATGACAGAAGTATGTAACCATCCCCCGGGTTTCATTGAGTCTGCAACTTCTTTCACTGTAACATGATGGCCACTAAAGTCGACTAGATCGGGGCTGCACAAAAAATATTTTTGAGTATCAGTCCATGTTCCCTGTAACTATTTGTTGGGAAGTAAAAATTGTGCTGAAAAGTCCACCTGTTAAGCCAACTATACACCCAATACAGGCAACTTTCTATCAACAATATGCAACTATGAACACTATCCATGCAACTCTTTCAGTAAGAGGGGGAAAGTAAAAAAATGACAAACCTGTTATTAGCTTGATCTTTCTGTCTTGTCTTTCTACCAGCATGCTGTATTACCCGAGCATAAAGCTTGTTGACATCAGGGCTACATGAGTACTGTTTCTCGCTTTTTGTATCAACAAAGGGCGATTTCTTGCATGGCGTGGGCTTGATTATTCTCCTCTCATACTGTGTGGGGCCTGTTGAACTTCCTTCGCCGCCAGCAATGCTGCTCACACCTGATCCATCATCTCTGCTAGGGATTTTGAAGTTGTCTTTTGGTGTTTCTGTTTTTCCATGAGTCAAATCTGGCATTTCGATGTTCTTTCCAATATTTTGTTGCTCAACTGGTTTCTTACGGGATAATTCAGCTTCAATGCACAACCTTTCAAGCTCTTTAGGGTCTATACCTTCGAAGCCAATATCAACGTGCACATCGTCCCCATACGGAGCGATAGATGGTGTGCACTACGTCAATGGTTGGCTGTCAGGCCTATCAAACTCTGGTCCAAAGCTGAAACTTGGAGCATCATAGTACCCTTGTCCATGTGTACTATCCCCACCAGAACTGCTCCTTTTAAGCCCGATAGAAGTTTGACCTTTCTGTGCTTCCGCTGAGCGACTGCGCTGTAGCTGACCTAGCTTCGAAGATGGTGTGTTGGACTTTCTGATTGAACTGAATACATCATCATGTGACATCCCCAGCTGGTTCTGGTAGAGAGGTAAAGGAGGTGGACATGTTTGCTGTGTTGGGATGGTAGACTTACAGTACATACTGCTTTGAACTACACCCGCATTATTGATTTCTCTTGACTCTGGAGTTATTTGGCAGCTGGGTGAACTTGCCTGAACTTCAGATGGACTTGCTTTTGTTGTGACAGAAGTTGCCTGGATTGCTACTGGAGCTAAAGTAGGTGGGGTTGCCAGTGGAGAATCCGAAGAAATGACAAAGGTAGAATCTGATTTGCTTGAATTAGGACTTGTGTCAAAGATAGGTGATCCTGCCACCATTGGAATAGAACCTTTACCAAACGAAGAACTTCATTTTTTATCAATAGGTGTAGAGTCGAATTGAGGTGAATTCATTGGCATGGAATTTCCAAAAGATGTATTCCCTTCTTTCCCAACAGGTGTTACATCAAAGATGACAGCCTCCTCAAATTTTTTGTCTGATGAGTGGCCGCCATTGGATCTCCCCTATGGCATATTTTGGTGGACCAGACTGGTAGTTGGCAGCATAATCATTGCTTTTGCTTGACTAGCTTGAAGATTTGCCTATTTTGCTGCTGCTAAAATGTGAAGCTTCGTTGCTTGCGTGGTGGCCAATTCTGTTGACAATGGAGTTGACTTTTTATCTACTGATATACTCGGTGATGGAGTTGCCTTTTTTGAAGCAAAACTTGCAATCAATGGTGACGCAGCCGGTGTAGCTATCCTTTTTGCTGCTTGCTTTGGAAGCATTGGTGATGAAGGTGGCACAGCAGTGGAAGTTGGTGATTGTATAGTTGCCTGAACTGGAGTGGTAGTTGCCATAACTATTTCTGAAGTTGCTTCTGGCCCTGAAGAAGTTGCTTTCCATGCCAAAGAAGTTGCCATGGAAGAAGTACCTTTACTCATATTTACTGTGTTCTCTTTGGCCCTCAATCTAAGCTTCTTTTAAGTATCATCAATCATCTCCATGTATCCACCTGGGCTATAGTGGATTTCTCCAAAATCATCTAAGCCCCCTTTCTCCTGTCTGTTCTCTTTAGTAACCATCTCAGATATATTGCACTTTAACCAGTCCTATGAATGTTCTTCGAAGATGATAGGTGATACGTCCAATTTGCATCACTATTTTGTATCATAATTTACTGTTATTCATTGATATATTTCATATTTAGAGTTCATACTTATGTTATTTCCTTTGTTTTCACATGTTTGATGATCATCGGAGGAGTTGCTGCCAGAGTCAGGATTCTGCTGGAAAAAGGGCCATCAAGGGACCATATTTTGAAGATCAGGAAAATTTCAGAAAAATACCCAGAAATTATATTTTCCCAGAAGACTCAGGAAGCCAGAAGGAGGAGTCGAGATGAGCCAGGGGGCCCCACACGCCAGGGTGGCGTGGCCAGCCCCCTGGCCGCGCCAGCCCTGTATGAGGGAGCCCTGGCCCACTTCTGGTCTCGCCCCTTCGCGTACATCATTGTCCCCGAAAACCTAAGTCAAAGGGGGGCTCAGAGTTAGACACAGCCGCCTCTACGGGGCGGAGAACACCAGAGAGAGAAAAGCTCTCCGGCAGAGAGAAATCTGCCAAGGAAATTCCTTCCCAGAGAGGGGAGATCGTCACCATCGTCATCACCATCGCACCGGACTTCATCGGGATCAGCATCATCATCATCTCCATCACCAGCACCTTCATCTCCACCATCACCACGCCATCCCGCTGTAACATCTTGAGTTGGATCTTGTTATATTCATAGGGGAAACTTTCCCGGTGTTGATTACTCTTGTAGTTGACGCTATTGAGTGGAACCATTGAGTTAAGGTTTATGTTCAGATGGTTATTTACCATTATTTCACCTCTGATCATGATCCATATGATGTCTTGTGAGTAGTTCGTTTAGTTCTTGAGGACATGGGAGAAGTCAAGATGTTAGTAGTGAATTATTGTTGAGAAATATTTAATGGTTTGATATTGTTGTGGTGCTATTTCACTAGTGGTGTCATGTGAACGTCGACTACATGATACTTCAGCATTTATGGGCCTAGTGAGATGCATTGTGTATTTGGCTACCAATTGTGGGGTTGCTAGAGTGACAGAAACCTAAACCTCCAATGGGAAACCATTGCACCAGGGAGCGTAGGATCCTAGAGTTTAAGGCTGTGGTTAGATTTATCTTAATTAATTTCTTGTATTTGCGGATGCTTGCAGGAGGGTATAATCACAAGTGTGTATTTATCCTAGTAAGGGTAGTGCGCTAGCACAGGTTCACCCCCATAACACCTATCAAACTAATAAATACTATTGGCTCCATGAAGCGAAAGCTCTTGACAGAAACTCCCGTGTGTCCTCGAGAACGTTTGGTTATTATAAGTACACAACTGGCTTGTCCTTTGCTGAAGAAAGGATTGGGCCACTTGCTGCAATTGTTACTACTGTCTTTTATTTACTCGCACTTTATTTACTCGTATTGCCAATTACCCCTGAAAACCTATTTGCTAGTATTTACAGTGAATCCTTAATCAAAACTGCTCATCAACACCTTCTGCTCCTCGTTGGGTTCGACACTCTTATTTATCGAAAGTACTACGATACACCCCCTATACTTGTGGGTCATCAAGACTATTTTCTGGCGCCGTTGCCGGGGAGTGTAGCGCTATTGAAGAGTGGAATTGGTAAAGGTAACCGTCGCTGTGAGTATTATTTTTATTTTGTCTTTTATTTTTGTTTTACTCTGCTATGGAGAACTCTCCATTTGGTTTCCTATTTGGAAACACTACTACTACTACTGCTGCACATGCAGAGGAACCACCACCTCAACCGCCTGTTGAAATTGATCCTTTTAAAATACCTATGAAAATTGTTGGGCGTATTATGGATAACTGCTATTCAGGAGATGGAACTGTCCATCCGGGTGATCACTTATTATTTATACATGAATTATGCGAGTTGTTCAGATGTGCAGGTATTTCACCAAGTCAGGTCAAGAAGAAATTATTCTCTATATCATTGAAAGGCAGAGCTGAAGAGTGGTATCGACTACTCCAAGATGGTCCATCTATGGCATGGGAGGATATTGTGCCTCACTTTTATTCCTAGTTTTATCCTCCAAGTGAAATTCATAAAGACCGTAACAAGATATATAATTTTTGGCCTCATGATGGAGAAAGTATTGCCCAAGCGTGGGGGAGATTGAAGTTACTAATGCTCAAATGCCCCATTCATGAGCTCCCCAATAATATTGTTATTGATAATTTTTATGCGCGGCTTACTCTTCCTGATAAGGATTATTTGGATGCCTCTTGCTTTGGATCATTTACTCATATGAAAGAGGATGCTAAATGGAAACTTCTTGACCGTATACAAGAAAATGCTGAAGGTTGGGAAAACGACAAAGGTAGGAAGTCAGGTATAAACTATGATTATGAATGCATTAAATCTTTTATGGGAACTGATGACTTTCATAGTGTTAGCGCTGCTTATGGTCTTGATTCACAAATACTTGCTAACTGTCTTAAGGCTTTTGCCTCTTATATTGATGTTCCAAAGAAAGATTGGAACAAATATCATGCGCCTTATAAAGATTCTATTAGTCATATACCTGCTGCAGCTACTGAAGTTTGTACTATTGATAGCATGGTGCCTGAACCTTATTTTGAGAAGACACCTTTCCCTGCTAAGGTAAAGAAGTATTCTACTTTGGTAAGTGTGTCTAATAAAAGTACTAAGAAAGCTGCAGAGCCTGATGAGCAAATTACTATTAAGTCTCCTGTAGCTATACTGAAAGATCTTGTTACTAAAGATGTAGGAGATGAATATATTCTTTTTTGTGAAGATGCTTCTAACATTCTCTCACATCCTAAAAAGCATAGGAAAGCAAGTGTTCCTGTTATTTCTGTCAGGATTGGAGATCATTGCTATTATGGTTTATGTGATATTGGTGCTAGTGCAAGTGCTATTCCTTTGGAGCTTTATAAAGAAATCATGCATGAAATTGGCGCTTGTGAGCTTGAAGATATTGATGTGGTTGTTCAGCTTGCTAACCGAGAGACTGTTTGGCCTCTTGGTATTGTTCGAGATGTGGAAGTCCTTTGCGGTAAGACTAAATACCCTACTGATTTTCTAGTACTTGGTAAGGAGGCTAGTAAAACTTGTCCCATTATTTTTGGTAGACCATTTTTGAACACTTGTGGCGCTGTGATAGATTGTAAGAAAGAGAATTTTTTTACTAAGTTTAATGGAGAGTCTTATGAGTTTAATTTTTCCAAGTTTGCTAAGACTTCTTATGAGAATGAAACGCCTAATGAAAATTTTCGAGTTGAGCAGCTTGCTTCTATTGCACTTGCTCCTAATAATGCCTTGCAGCAATTCATGGAAGATCACGAAAGTGATGTTTTTAGCAAGGAAAGAGAAGAGATTGACGACATTCTTCTTCGTCAACCACCATTACTCAAGCATAATCTGCCTGTGGAGGATCTTGGTACCACTTTGCCGCCTAAGAAAGATCATATTTTTAAATTAAAGCCTTTGCCTGATAATCTTAAATATGCTTATATAGATGATAAGAAAATATATCCTGTTATTATTAGCTTTAAACTTTCAGGAAAGGAAGAAGAAATATTGTTGGAGATATTGAGGAAACATTGAGGAGCTATGGGATATACTCTTGATGATTTAAAAGGGATTTCTCCTACTTTATGTCAGCACGCCATTAATATGGAGAAAGATGCAAAGCCAGTCGTGGAGCATCAACGCCGCCTAATTCCCAAGATGAAGGATGTGGTAAGAAATGAGGTATTAAAACTCCTTGATGCTGGTATTATTTATCCTATTGCTGATAGTAGATGGGTTAGTCCTGTTCATTGTGTTCCTAAGAAAGGAGGTATGACTGTTGTGCCTAATGAGAATAACGAGCTTATTCCTCAAAGGGTAGTTGTTGGTTATAGGATGTGCATTGATTATAGGAAGGTAAACAAAGTTACTAAGAAGGATCACTATCCTTTACCGTTTATAGATCAGATGTTAGAAAGGTTGTCTAAGAAGACTCATTTTTGTTTCCTTGATGGTTATTCTGGTTTTTCTCAAATTGCTGTTAAGAAGGATGATCAAGAGAAAACCACTTTTACTTGTCCTTATGGAACTTATGCTTATAGACGTATGCCATTTGGTTTATGCAATGCTCCTGCTACTTTTCAAAGATGCATGTCTGCTATTTTTCATGGCTTTTGTGAAGAAATTGTGGAGGTCTTCATGGACGATTTCTCCGTCTATGGCACTTCTTTTGATAATTGTTTGCACAACCTTGATAAAGTTTTGCATAGGTGTGAAGAAACTAACCTTGTTCTTAATTGGGAAAAATGCCACTTTATGGTAAATGAAGGAATTGTCCTTGGACATAAAATTTCTGAAAGAGGTATTGAAGTTGACAGAGCAGAAGTGGAGGCAATTGAGAAAATGCCCTATCCCAGAGATGTTAAAGGTATTCGTAGTATTCTTGGTCATGCTGGTTTCTATAGGAGGTTTATTAAAGATTTCTCTAAGATTTCAAAGCCTCTTACTAATCTTCTTCAAAAAGATGTACCATTTGTCTTTGATGATGATTGTAAGGAAGCTTTTGAAACTCTTAAGAAGGCTTTAACTACTGCTCCTATTGTTCAACCACCTGATTGGAATTTACCTTTTGAAATTATGTGTGATGCTAGTGATTTTGCTGTTGGTGCTGTTCTTGGACAGCGAGTAGATAATAAGTTGAATGTTATTCATTATGCTAGTAAGACTCTTGATGCTGCTCAGAAGAATTATGCCACTACTGAGAAAGAGTTTCTTGCTATTGTTTTTGCATGTGATAAGTTTAGATCTTACATTATTGATTCTAAAGTTACTATTCATACTGATCACGCTGCTATTAGATACCTTATGACTAAGAAGGATGCTAAGCCTAGGCTTATTAGATGGGTGTTGCTTTTACAAGAGTTTGATTTGCATATCGTAGATAGGAAAGGTGCTGAAAATCCTATGGCTGACAATTTGTCTCGACTGGAAAACATTTCTTTTGATCCTATTCCTGTTAATTATAGTTTTTCGAATGAACAGTTGGCTGCAATAAATGTAACTTCGCGAGACCTTCCTTGGTATGCTGATTATGCTAACTTTATTGTTTCCAAGTATTTGCCTCCAACTTTTACAGCTCAGCAAAGAAGAAAATTCTTCTATGATTTGAGGCATTATTTTTGGGATGACCCACACTTATATAAAGAAGGAGTTGATGGTATTATGAGAAGATGTGTACCAGAATATGAGCAAAAAGAGATATTAAGAAAATGCCATGGTAGTGCTTATGGAGGGCATCATGCTGGAGATAGGACCGCACAAAAGGTTCTACAATTAGGTTTTTATTGGCCAACCCTCTTTAAAGATGCTAGAAGGTATGTTTTATCTTGCGATGAATGTCAAAGAGTTGGTAATATTTCTAGACACAATGAAATGCCTATGAATTACACCCTTGTTATTGAACCATTTGATTGTTGGGGATTTGACTTTATGGGTCCTTTTCCTCCTTCAAAAGGCTATACCCATATACTTGTTGCTATTGATTATGTTACTAAATGGGTAGAAGCCATACCTACAAAGAGTGCCGATGGTGAGACCTCGTTGAAAATGCTTAAGGATGTTATTTTTCCTAGGTTTGGTGTGCCTAGATATCTTATGACTGACGGAGGTTCTCATTTTATTCACGGTAGTTTAAGAAAAACTCTTGCTAAGTATGATGTCAATCATAGAATTGCTTCTGCTTATCATCCCCAAACTAGCGGGCAGGTAGAGCTTTCGAATAGGGAGATCAAGTCTATCTTGCAGAAGACTGTCAATAGATCTAGGAAAAACTGGGCTAGTAAGTTAAACGACGCTTTATGGGCTTATAGAACTGCTTATAAGAACCCCATGGGTATGTCTCCTTATAAGATGGTTTACGAAAAAGCATGTCACTTGCCCTTAGAATTAGAACACAAAGCTTTTTGGGCAGTGAGAGAGCTTAATAGAGATTTTAAACTAGCCGGTAAGAAAAGGTTATTAGATTTGAGTTCTCTAGATGAGTGGAGAACCGAAGCGTATGAGAATGCCAGACTTTTCAAAGAGAAAGTCAAGCAATGGCATGATAAGAGAATTCTTAAGAGAGAGTTTCATGTTGGTGAGAAAGTTCTATTGTATAGGTCTCATCTCAGATTTTTTGCAGGAAAATTACTTTCTAAATGGGAAGGACCATATGTTATTGTGGAAGTGTACCGCTCAGGTGCTATTAAGATTGCTTCATTGAAAGATGATTCTACACAAGTGGTGAATGGGCAAAGACTCAAACATTATATTTCTGGAGATTCTTATAATGAAGATGTTGATGTTATTGAAACAATTTCTCCGAAAGAGTTCATCCAAGACAAATTGCAGGAACCTGCAGAGTTTGTTTTCAAATAGGTAACAGTTCTAGTCAGAGAAGTTTCACGAAAAGCTCTTCCTTTAATATTTTTGCTGTTTTTACTAAATATGAAAAATCACGAGATGAAAGCGGGCAGGAAAAGAAGTCCGTGTGTCTCTCACTACACGGGTGGCGCGGGCCTACCCCTGGCCGCGCCACCTATGTGTGAGAACGCCCTGGAACTCTTTTTCGTCCCGGTTTCCTCCTGTGACTTCGTTTCGATGTATAATTTTTGCCTATTTAACCCCTCGGAGTCCCCGAGGTCTGTATATCGTTTTCTCGTCGTGTTTTGTTTCGAGCTGTTTCTATCAGGGATTGCTCTCAGCGTTGGAGTTACAATGTCTTCGTCCGGTCCATCTAAGGAGAACCCTCTTGCGGATTCCATCAATCCGTACATGAGGGAGCTGAAGATGCATATGAAGGAGCTGTCACTCAAGGTTGGGGAGTTGCAGATTAAAGATGTTCAAGGACCCATGGGAGAAGGGAGTCTCGAAGCAAGGATGGAAGCACTGGAACAAGAAGTTTTCAAATACAAGAAGATGGTAGAATGCGAGGTGGACATTATCTATAGGATTAATCAAGAGCTTGTTGCCAAGTACAAGAGGGAGACTACAGAGCTCTGGAAGGACGTCCTCTCACTCCAGGAGATGACTAACCAGTTACAAGCACAACTCTATGACATGCAAAACCAAAATTGTGAGTATGAAGCTAGATTTCAACAAATGAGTGCTGCTGCAAGTTTCAGGATTTTGGAGACCAAGACATCCTTCCTTGATGGAGGACCTCTGCCCTGGAAGAATGACAATGATGAAGATTCACCAATTCCGCCAAAGGAGTAATTCGTCATCGGTATAGGCATCCCCTTGGCTTGTTCCAAGCTTGGGGGAGTGCCGCGGTATCACATCATTAACTTTTGCTCATTTACTTTTCAAGTAGAGTCATATCATGAATAGAGAAGTTATCTTATAGAATAGTTTGCAGTTTGGAAGTATCCTCCTTAGTTGGTTATCTATGTATCCCTTGGTGTGAGTTGCGGTAATAAAGTATTAATGAGAAGTTCTATCGTTTACTTTTCGCACACTTTATGTTAGTTTGCAATCTCTCTTGTATGACTAGTCTTGTTGATTGGTATTGGTATCACTTTGGGAGCATGAGTAAATTTAGTTGGTTTTGGCAAACCTAGCTTGGTCAGTAGCAACATTACTTTGAGGTTTAAGTAGAAAAGAATAAAGAAGTGCTTGTAGTCACATCACTTCAGTTTTCCTTATGTTTGGCTTATAAGCATTGTTATTCTCAAAGTTAAAATCGTTGTACCTTCAAGGGAGTTGGCATGATTGTTCCTATTATATGTATGTTTGTTTGTTTCATGCAACTCTTATGCTTGCTACCCAGCCTTGCTAGCCAAAAACCTATACTGATTATGAGCTCTACTCGTGCATCCAAATACCAAAAGCCAAGTTACTTCCAAAGTGTCCACTATAAATTCCTATGCATGGTATTTCAAGCCATTCCAAGTAAATTTTCATGTGCTACCTTTCAAAAACCTTCAAACACTTCTCATTTTGTGCAACTGTTTTTAGCTCATGAGGACGTAGTGGATGGGTTTGTTATCTTCCATACTAAATTGAGTACCCCTCTACTAGGCAGCTTCATCTGCTCGTCATTAATTTTGCAAGGGAGCTGGTCAGACCATTATAATCTCAAAAAGAACAGAAAGAAAAAAAGGCACTCCTCCAATGGAATGTGAAAGTTGGTCGGCACCCGATGGAATCGGTTAGCCATGGTTTGAGAAAGGAAAAAGGTGGGGAGGAGTGCCAAGCTATAAAAGAGCACCAAAGTGCCAACTAATTAAACATCTCGGAACCGCTCTCACTTGTTTAGTATGGAAGATATCAAGAACTCCGTTGCTAGTCGTTGACAAAAGCAACCACCTCTCAAAACAATTTTCACCTCTGTTTTACAAATGAAAAGCTCTAGCACATGTTTAATCCCTGCTTCCCTCTGCGAAGGGCCTATCTTTTACTTTTATGTTGAGTCAACCTATTTCCCTCTATCTCAAGCAAGCATTTGAGTTGTTATGTCTCATTCATTCATATGTTGATCCGTTTAATCATGTTTACTATCTTCCTTGTTTTGTATAATGCTTTTGTCTGAAGGAATATATCTTTGAAAGCTCTCTTTGATTACAAAAGTTTGTTTCGTTGAGCATATAGTCTTTGCTATATTAGTGTTGTTTCAAAAGGCTCCGTTTAAAGAGAAATAACAGCTTGTTCTTCATTCTTTGACCAAGAACTAAGGGTTTGCCATTGCCAATTATAAGTTTACCTTGTGCATCTTTACATGTGATTCCCTTTTACCCATTGCAAGTCTATATCTTATAAAGGGAAGTTGCTGTCTATTATAACTTGTGCTTTTGGTAAATGTGATGCTTCTTGTCTGTATTTTGATTATCGACACTTCACTCCATAAACCTGTGGTCATGTTTACCGAGTTTAGTTTTTGCTTGGGGACAAGCGAGGTCTAAGCTTGGGGGGGTTGATACGCCCAATTTGCATCACTATTTTGTATCATAATTTACTGTTATTCATTGATATATTTCATATTTAGAGTTCATACTTATGTTATTTCCTTTGTTTTCACATGTTTGATGATCATCGCAGGAGTTGCTGCCGGAGTCAGGATTCTGCTGGAAAAAGGGCCATCAAGGGACCATATTTTGAAGATCAGGAAAATTCCAGAAAAATACCCAGAAATTATATTTTCCCAGAAGACTCAGGAAGCCAGAAGGAGGAGTCGAGATGAGCCAGGGGGCCCCACATGCCAGGGTGGCGCGGCCAGCCCCCTGGCCGCGCCAGCCCTGTGTGAGGGAGCCCTGGCCCACTTCTGGTCTCGCCCCTTCGCGTACATCATCGTCCCCGAAAACCTAAGTCAAAGGGGGGGCTCAGAGTTAGACACAGCCGCCTCTGCGGGGCGGAGAACACCAGAGAGAGAAAAGCTCTCCGGCAGAGAGAAATCTGCCGGGGAAATTCCTTCCCGGAGAGGGGAGATCGTTGCCATCGTCATCACCATTCCACCGGACTTCATCGGGATCAGCATCATCTCCATCACCAGCACCTTCATCTCCACCATCACCACACCATCCCGCTGTAACATCTTGAGTTGGATCTTGTTATATTCATAGGGGAAACTTTCCCGGTGTTGATTACTCTTGTAGTTGATGCTATTGAGTGGAACCATTGAGTTAAGGTTTATGTTCAGATTGTTATTTACCATTATTTCACCTCTGATCATGATCCATATGATGTCTTGTGAGTAGTTCGTTTAGTTCTTGAGGACATGGGAGAAGTCAAGATGTTAGTAGTGAATTATTGTTGAGAAATATTTAATGGTTTGATATTGTTGTGGTGCTATTTCACTAGTGGTGTCATGTGAACGTCGACTACATGATACTTCACCATTTATGGGCCTAGTGAGATGCATTGTGTATTTGGCTACCAATTGTGGGGTTGCTGGAGTGACAGAAACCTAAACCTCCGTTGGGAAACCATTGCACCAGGGAGCGTAGGATCCTAGAGTTTAAGGCTGTGGTTAGATTTATCTTAATTAATTTCTTGTATTTGCGGATGCTTGCAGGAGGGTATAATCACAAGTGTGTATTTATCCTAGTAAGGGTAGTGCGCTAGCACAGGTTCACCCCCATAACACCTATCAAACTAATAATTACTATTGGCTCTATGAAGCGAAAGCTCTTGACAAAAACTCCCGTGTGTCCTCGAGAACGTTTGGTTATTATAAGTACACAACCGGCTTGTCCTTTGCTGAAGAAAGGATTGGGCCACTTGCTGCAATTGGTACTACTGTCTTTTATTTACTCGCACTTTATTTACTCGTATTGCCAATTACCCCTGAAAACCTGTTTGCTAGTATTTACAGTGAATCCTTAATCAAAACTGCTCATCAACACCTTCTGCTCCTCGTTGGGTTTGACACTCTTATTTATCGAAAGTACTACGATACACCCCCTATACTTGTGGGTCATCAACAGGTTCCTCCAATAGTGGGATTTCAGGTAGAGTGTTCCTTTTCTCAATCCTGCATAAGTCAATGAGAGACATGTTGTCAAAATCTTGGCTGTGACAAAAACATTGTCTTGAACACCACTTTTAGATTTCAATGGTCCGCTGGTACTGACATAGTACTGGCATGTTGTTCCTTCGTCAACTGACAAGTCATCATCTGTTGAACTTTCATGCTCTTGTGGTCCCTCATTGAAGCTCCTGTCATCATCGTTGTGGGGTATGTCACCTCCTTCACTTCGCGCCTGGCTGTTTTCATCAGCATCATTGCCCCCCTCAGAGTTGGCTTGGTCCTCGCATCCATCGAGCTCATCATTTGCCCCCCAACATCATCCTCATATTGCCTTTCCCCATCATTGTCTTCATCATCATCTTCTGCATCTCCATGCTCGTTACTGACCTCCTTCCTGTGATTGTCCTCATCCGCCTTGTCATCCTCCTCATCATCTTCCTTTTGTTCATACTCGTCATCATCTTCCTTGTCTTCCTCGTCCTCATCATCTTCCTTTTGTTCATCCTCCTCATCATCTTCCTTGCTCACTTCCGAGCTCTTGTCGCTTTCATCGTCATCGCATAGTTTATCTAGCATGGCATCTCCATCATCTGAACTATCAGATTCCGTGTCTGCAAGCACTGGTTCAGAATCTTCTTCATGGGTCACGCGCTACCTCTTTCCTGATTTGTGTGGTCCAGATGTTTTAGCAGGAGGGGGCGCGCGTTGTCTCTTCCCTAGCCTGTGTGGTCTAGCTTTTTCAGCAAGTGTTCTGGCCCTTTTTGTTGCAGAAACTGAATCTTCGTCCAGCTTGCCAATGCCATGAATAAACTTGGCAATTGACTCTTCAAGCTCAGAGCACAAGCCATGTACCATCATCCCAATTTTCCTTTTTTTCTGTGTGTTGGAGAAAGAAAGAAAATTAGGCACACAAATGCATAGTAGGAAAGTGAACATGAAACAAAAAGTAGGCAACAAGGTACTGCAATTGAAGCAACAACATGTATTGCATTAAGCAACAAAGCATAGAGAAGTAGGCAATAGGGTACTGCAATTGAAGCAACAGCATGTATTGAATTAAGCAACAAAGCATAGAGAAGTAGGCAATAGGGTACTGCAATTGAAGCAACAACATGTATTGCATTAAGCAACAAAGCATGGAGAAGTAGGCAACAGGGTACTGCAATTAAAGCAACAACATGTATTGAATTAAGCAAACAAAGCATAGAGAAGTAGGCAACGGGGTACTGCAATTGAAGCAACAACATGTATTGCATTAAGCAACAAAGCTTAGAGAAGTAGGCAACAGGGTACTGCAATTGAAGCAACAACATGTGTTGAATTAAGCAACTTCTGAAGGTAAAAAAAGAAACTCACAGACTGGTCGTAGCTACTTGGAAGATTTGCGGCAACAAATTGTTCGGCCTTTAGCAAGCCTCCAAACAAGCCACCCCGCTGTTCGGTGTGGTACTTTTCCTTGAGCTGTATATTTAGATAGCACGGAAATATTAATTTGCCCAAAAACAAGTATTTGCAAAAAACAGAAATAAGGTCTTATGAATGGTGTCAGAGCTAACCTATAGCTTCCCAAAAACTCTGGGGCTGATCATATCTTTCTTCTTGACTTTGTTGATCAAGGAGCTATCCCATGTATCTACACGTGGCGTGCAGTCGCTAATAACTTCGTCTACCTCCAACGAATCAAGGTACAGAAGCTGTTTGTGTTAGGCAAAATATGTCAGCCATTAGTAGGGCAACTATGGCAGGTAAAGTAAGGAATTAAGTATATGAAAAAACTAAGAAAATAGAGTAGAGAGCAGCTTCCTAACCATTAGGTGAAACACACAACAGTAGACCGACTTTTTGTTTCCCAACGCACTGAACGCTATCTTATCTGGTCCACTACAAACTGATAGATATTTGTGCGCGGCAATAGGCTCACATCATTTATAGCTGGGTAACATCGAGGGCTGACTTTGAGCCCAGTTGTCGGTGCGAGGAAACAGTTGAATGCAACTAGCGACCAGGCTCGCAAGAACTTGTGGTTAGTAGCTCCATTCATAGCTTTAATCATTTTTCACCATGCTGTCAGGTCAGGAGCATTAGTCCCTGGGAATCCGTAATCTTCATTGATTGCTCGAATCAACTCTACTTTCATCTCGTAGCAAACTTTTAGACCAGAGTTTGGCAGACGTCATATCCGGTGAACGCTTTGAGCATCGACAGGTATGCTCCCCCTGTTTGGAACTTCTAATGTTGACTTCACAGGGTCATAGCATTTCATCATAAACTGGCTCAAGTCTGCAGGCATGGTACATTTGCCAATGTTCAGAAGGCCACCAAGTTCCGCATCAATGATTGCAATCTTCTGTGCCGGAACTAAGTCATTATTGAGGTTGAAGAGGCATGATGGTGATGCTCTGTTTCTTATTTCATGTAATTTTGCCAGAAAAGCAACTATCGGCATATTTTGTGCCAGAAAAAGCACTAGAAAAAGCAACTATCAACATATTTTGTGGCAACAAAAACTAATGTATAAGCAAAAAAGGAAAAAATATGATAGTATTACATTTACCTCAACAGCTTCATTTTTCTTTATTGCTACAGCCTTCCCCTTCTGCTTACATGCCTTCTCTTTTTGAACAACAACATCTGCACATGATGATTCCTTCCTATTCCCAGTTGCGGCAACTGTGGGCACATTGGTGTTGTTTCCGTCCTCATTCTCTTTTTGTTTCCATCCACGAGCATAGACAACTTTAACCTTCATCTTCTTATCCTGGAAAAAACATAATCCAACACTATAGTCAGTAAAAACATTGAATATAAAACAAAAAATAACACAAAAAAGTATTGACGAAGAAATCATGAAATTACCTTGGGGATGTCCTGCCCACATGATGAAGCCATTCCAGCTGTTGGTGCACCTGTATTCTCCATCAAATGTGTGTGTTCTGCATGGGTACAAAACAAAAAGTGAGAGACACAAACATAGAACCCACCCCAAAAAATACTTAACATTTAAGAAAAAGCAACAAATAGTATACATGAGAGCAACTTTGCCATCAATGTTTGCAACTACAGCAATAATATAGCCAAACTACGTAAAAACCTATCACGAAAGACAAATGGGGATACTGTGAAGAAACTCTATGGTCCAGGAACAAAAAATACAAAAAATAGCAATCAAATATGGAAGCAATAAAAACTAGCAAAAAAAGAACACACATTATCTTACAAGACCACCCCCAGTTTTTAAATTGTGGTTTTCCTATAATTTCAAACATGCTATAATTTAGCCAGCCCTATTGTATCAGACATTCAACCAAAAACAAAGATATAAAAAGCAACATAAGTCAACAAAATTATCTAGACCTACAAAAAAGCAATATATTACATGAGCAACACATTTGCTTGGAGGATATACAACTATAGCAACTATAACCAAATATATGAGCAACATATTACATATGGTAAATAATAATTTAACACAGATGTGATTCAAATAGATACAAATGAACTGGTTAGTTCCTTCTTCAAACATGTTACTATGCACCAGCTGACAGCAACAAAATGGACTAGGGTAGGCAACTACATGCTATGACAAAGCAACTTGTTCAGAAAAACAAATCAGGGGGATCAACCTCCTAGACCTAAAAGTTGCTTAGAGGATATACAACTATACTATAACCAAATATATGAGCAACATATTTCATATGGTAGGCAACAATTTAACACAAAAATGTGATTCAAGCAAACACAAATTGAACTAGTGAGTTGCTTCTTCAGACAAGCAACTATGCACCAGATGATAGCAACAAACAGGCTAGAATAGGCAACTACTTGATATAAAAGGCTACATGTTCAGAAACCACTTCAACAAGGATCATCAGTTCCACCCCCCTTCCACCTCCAACGAGAATCATCTCACCACCACAAGCATCCAGATCAAAACACACAACGAAACCTTGAAGATATCGTCTAACGATTCTATCCATGCCATGGGCAACAAAAAACATCGATCTACGATATGAGCTCACTCCCTCGCTGTGAAGATCTCTCGCTGAAGGAAAACTAACCAAAGAAACCGACATGCAGATCTCCCGCCGTCCTCGATGTTGCGCCGTGCTCGATGCTGCACCGCGCCGTGGACGATGCCGTCGTCGATACTGCACTGTCATCGATGCTGAGCCGTGGAGGATGCGTCGCCGTGGAGGATGCGTCGCCATGGACGAAGCTGTCTTTGATGCACAGCGATGGTGCCTACTCCCTCGCCGCAGACCAACACCACCTCCCTCACCGTTAAGTCGCTGACCACCTCCGTAGACAACCTCCCCAAGACCACCTCCACCGCAGCCCAAATCGCTGCCCCACGCCACTAGATCGCCGCCGTCTCGCTCTGGTGGAGAGATGAGATTGACACCGTCTCACTCCGGTGGAACCGCTTCTCTCTCTGGTGGAGCAAAATGGGGAACGACACTTTGCCTATTACACTGCGGCTGACAAGTGGGACCTGGTAGCACTTTAGGCAGCAAACTGACAAAACGGAGACCAGGTCCATGATCGTGTACTGTCGGGGCGGGAGACTTCATCACGCACACTCGCGTTCGATCGTACGGCCAAGGAGCAGCCGACGAGAAGCGTCTTTTCTCGCAGCTGCGTCTACAAGATTTTTCGTAAAACTAAAGGGTGGAGACATACCGAGTAATAGAAATTCTAAATCGGTTGCTTACATATTTAATATAAAGTAGTAAAAAATGTATAACTTTAGGCCTTCACAACAGGGATTGGGTGAAACCACTTCCCTCACCCAATCCCCTCAAAACCACTTTCATCCTAAGAGCATCTCCAGCCGCGCCCCCAAACCGTCCTCCAAATAGCGCCAGATTTGTGGTTTGGGGAACACCGCCGCGTGGTGTCGTTTTTAGGGGGCATCGCTATCCATTCGCGTCCCCAAAATAGTTATTTAAAAAATTGAATTTAAATGAAAACACTCAAATTCACTCAAATTTGTTATATTTTACAAGATTTTGTGGCGCTCGATGCGACGGTAGTGCTCGACAAAGTACTCATAGGGGTCACAGCGAGTGTCGTACGACTCCTCCTTCACCGTGCCGCCGGTACTGACCTCACCATCATCATGCGTTAGGTCAACGAGCGGATGACCGCTCTCGCGGATGGAAAGGGCGATGGCGTCGTTGATGTTCCCCGCCCAGGCGGAGTGGTCGTTGAGCGATGCCATGAACGCCGTGTTGAACCCCGGCGTGTCACTGGGGTCGTCGTTGGTGGCGTTGAGGCGCTGCTCGCGGAGGAGTGCCACCACCTTGTCCCGCTGAAGGAAATATGCCCTAGAGGCAATAATAATATTGTTATTATCATATTTCTTGTTCATGATAATGTTTATATTCCATGCTAGAATTGTATTAAGCGGAAACATTAATACTTGTGTGGTTTATGAACAACACTGTGTCCCTAGTATGCCTCTACTAGACTAGCTCATTGATTAATGATGGTTAAGATTTCCTAACCATAGACATGAGTTGTCGATTAATAATGAGGTCATGTCATTAGGAGAATGACATGATGGATAGACCCAAATCAAGCACATCAATTAGATCGTGTCATTGTGTTCACAATTGCGTAGCTTTTCCTATGTCAGTATCTTATTCCTTAGACCATGAGATAATGCCACTCCCTGGTACCGGAAGAGAGCTTTGAGGTCATCAAACATCATCCTATGAGAGGGTGATCATAAAGGTGTCTCTTAGGTAATCGGAAAGTACTTGTTGGGTTGCATATATCGAGATGGAATTTGTCCCTCCCATGTCGGAGAGATATACTCCGGGCCCACTCGGTAATCAATATCATACACTATTTGCAAACACATGATTAATGAGTTTAATCATAGGGTGATATTGGATTGCGGAATGAGTAAAGAGTACTTTCTATGAACGAGATTGAACTAGGTATGGTGATACCGACGATCGAATCTCGGGCAAGTAAAATATCGCGAGACAAAGGAATTTGTATACGGGATTATTTGAATCCTGACATCGTGGTTCACCGATAATGATCTTCGTTGAGTATGTGGGAGTCAATATGGATTTCCAGATCCCGCTATTCATTATTGATGGTGATCATGTCCACACATTCTTGAACCCGTAGGGTCACACACTTAACGCTCATCGACACTAGGGTAGTTTTGGGATTTATGGAAATTGTTTCAGAAAGTTATGGAATTGTTCTGAGAGAAAGATTAATGTTTACTAATTAATTGAATTAATAAATGTTAATACATATATTTATTTATTGGAAATAAATAGGGCTAAAAAGTGGTCCATGAAAAGTTTTACTAATGGACCAATTTTGTAGTCCATATAGATAAACTACTAAGAGGCAAAAGAAAAAGCAAAGGAAAAAGAAAAAGAGAAAAAAAAGAGGGAAGGTCGGGGCGCATGAGCCGGCAGCCCACACGCTCCCGCGGCCGGACCTTACCTGGGCCGGCTGGCTGGCTGGGCCGGCTCACTCCCGAAGGAGGCCACTGCACCAGAGCCAGACCGAGCGCTAGGAGGCCAGGAGGCCGACGCTCGCCCGCTTCGCTGGCCAGCGCATCGAGGTCGGACGTTGATCGATCGCTAGGTAGCGATCGCTACCTGGACCAGATCGAGAGCGACGGAGGGCGGCGGCCAGAGGGTTCTTTGGACGATGGCTTAGTAGGTAAGTTTGACTTACCTTTTTCATCAAGTCATGACCGGCTATAAAAGAAAGAACCTGGCCACGAATTTGAGGTTAGACCTAATTCGGATCTGATTTTAGATCAACCCTAGCCACCGTGCAGTCTCTCTGGTAGCCCTTTTTTTGTCCTAGTTTGACTAGAGATTTTGCCTATCTTCTTCCACCTCGCGCGCGTAGGCGAAGCCCTGCCCGCAGACACTCTCCACCATAAGCACCACGCCGTCGTGCTGCTGATCCCATCTACCACTCCACCGCGCCTTGCTGGACCGAGGAGGAGGAGTCGTTGTGCTATACGTGTGCAACGCTCGGAGGCGCCGCCCGTTGTGGCGCTTGGATCGGATCGGATCGCGAAGAGGAGACGCTAGTACGACTACGCCGACCACGTTCATCTGAACATTTTCGCTGTGCGATCTACAAGGGTATGTAGATCTGATTTCCCCGCTCATTGTTTTTCATCTCCTAGATCAGATCTTGGCTTGTTCTTGTTTGTCATCGTAGGAAAATTTTTGTTTTCTATGCTGTGAAACTCATCAGTGGTATCAGAGCGAGATCTATGTGTACATGTTTTACACGAGTAAAACGCAACTATGTTATTGCGGGCGTTGATGTTTTTTGTTACAAACCTCTAATTTTGTACTTCTTATGGTGCGGTATAGTAAGATCGAAGCGGTCCAGGCCAACCTTATGCGACCTCGTTCGCGAGACCGGCTCCGCACTTGATGTGTGGCTTGTTCCACATATGCGGCTGGTGGATGCCAGTTTCTCTCACTATAGTTGTCATGGGATTTACAATAGATGTTGACAACCATAATATCACCGTTATGGCTTTACGTAGGTAAGAACCATTCTTATGCGTAGCTCCCATAAGCCACATAAAACATGCAATCAATAAATTAGAGGCGTCTAACTTGTTTTTGCATGGACTGCTTGTGATATGGTATTGCCACAATATGTGATGTGTATGATATATATGATGTATGCGATGATCATGTTTTGTAATGTTTCACGACTTGCATGTCGATGAGTTCACAACCGGCAGGAGCCATATGGTTGTCTATTATAATTTTGTATGATCTGCGTGTCAACTTCTTATACGCCATGTAATAGCTTTACTCTATTGCTAAATAGTTAGCAATAGTCATAGTTGCTATTCGTAGTGGAGACAATCATGGTGGAGTGATGGAGATCATGCCGGTGAGCACGAGATGGAGATCAATGCGCGAAGATTGGCTATACCATGTCACATATTGTATATGCATGTGATGTTTATCCTTTATGTATGCATCTTATTTTGCTTTGATCTCAACAGTAGCATTATAAGATGATCCCTCACACTTAATTTCAAGATAAAATGTGTTCTCCCCTCATATGCCCCGTTGCGAAAGATCGTCGTTTTGAAGCATCACGTGATGATCTGGTGCTATAAACTCTACGTTCATATACAACGGGTGTAAGCCAGATTTACACATGCAAAAATACAAGGGTTAAACTTGATGAGCCTAGCATGTACAGACATGGCCTCGGAACACACGGACCGAAAGATCAAGCATGAGTCATATAGACGATATGATCAACATGTTGATATTCACCATTAAAGCTACATCATCTCACGTGATGATCGGTCTTGGTGTAGTGAATTTGGATCATGCTTCACTAAACAACTTCGAGGGATGTTGAATTTAGTGGGAGTTCATTAGTAATTTGATTAACTTGAACTAATTATCATGAACTAAATCTTAGTGTATTTGCATAAGTCATTGTAGTCTTTGGCAATCGTTTTCCACCGACACTTAGTTAAGAACTATAGAATTCTGGATAGTCACTTTTTGGACTAGTACCGTTTAGTTAAATTTCAAGATCAAAGATTAAGTCCTATTGCAATTTTAGCAAACCTCTCTTGCTCCATGTGATTTAATAAGTTGTATTAATCTAAGAGCAATGATTCAAGTTTAGCATCTAACGATCATACATTTGACTTCATGAGAAATTGATCTTCAAAATTGTTTGAAAATCAAAGTGATCATCGAGCTGAAAGAATTGTTTCAGAAACAAACAAGAGGTGAAAGATATTTGATATCTAAAACTTTGATTGTTTGCAAAAATGATTAAGTATAATTTAGTAAAAGAACATATGCTCATATTGTATGAATATATGCAAAGATTAAAGGTGCTAGGCGTCCAGATCACCCAACAGTGTGGGAACTAATATTATACTTGCATTCATCCTTATGAGCTATAGTAGTTTCATCATGAAAGTTGTCATGATAAGATGGATGAAAAAGGTATCGGCTGAATTGTTTTGCTATACCAAAGAATGCTTAAAAAATGGAATCTAGAAGAATGCCAATTATATGATAGGGATTTCTATTTTCGTGCCATCGGGTCCTTAGTTGTGCTCAGTTTTCCCCAGCCGCTTAACTTTTCCTCAGTTTTCCCCTCGCTCTAGTTTGAAACCCCTCGCAGATGCTCGGACGGGAGGGTTGCGGTCTAGTCAGAGGCCTTGACTGTTACTGGTGACAGCTAGGGAGCCGCGGTGGTTGTGAATTGACCGATGCTTTTGAATGGTGCTGACAGGTAGGGTCAGGAGACACGTCGGAGCAGCCATCCATCTATCGCTGATGTGTGGGCCGTTTTATTTCCTGATTGTATACGCAGTGCTGCCAATGACAAATGGGGCTGCTCTATAGGGCTGCCACAGCCAATGACCAGTGGGGTCGTGTAATTTTCAGGAAAAGACATATATTGCCGCTCTGTGGGGCTGCCGCAGCCAATGACCAGTGGGGTCATCAATTTATTTAGAGAAAATCATATATTGCCACTCTGTGGGGCCTCCGCAGCCAATGACCGCTGGGGTCATCTATTTATTTAGAGAAAATCATATAGAGCTGCTCTGTGGGGCCACCTCAGCCAATGACCATTGGGGTCGCCCTTAGTGAAAGGCATATATCCCTGCTTTTAGTTAGAGAGAAGCAACAAGTTCGCTAATTATTTTTTCTTAAGCTAGACCCAGCAGGTGACTATTTTTGCAGCTTAATCTAAAGTGAATCTTGTGCTAAACATGGCTAGAACCTAGCGTTGTGCATCTCATTAGTCATCAGAGAACCGCTGGCAGCTCGTTCCCCACCCTCGGACGGAGCAGCCATCGCCGGTGCCTCGTCGCGCCGCCGGCTCTATTCCCCGGTGGCGTCGGACGGACTGTAGCACTGCATGTTAACCACGGCTCTAGCACTTGTTTCGTCCGCATGCATTGTACCCACCACAGGAAAGTTCGCCGCAAGCAGATCCGCCGCCCATGATGGCCGGGATTTGCTCCGCCGCAAGCAGATCCGCCGCCCATGACGACCTCCGCTTCTGCCTCCCACACCCCCTAATCGATTCGGTTCCCATAATTTATTTGGATTTTGCAGGTGCAAAATAGTCCTTAATGTCTGGTCATAGCGGGTACACCGGCGAGGGTGGGGATTCGATCATGTCATGGCCACGTTCCACTTCTCCTACCTCATCAGAAGTGCAGGTATCTAGCTTCTGCTCTCTGTACTACCGTTGAATTTGAAGTGCCGCCATGGCCTGTTGGAGTGATTTCAGTTGTTCTTTTTTCCATTATTGTTACAGTTCGCCAGGCAAGCCGATGATCCATGGTACATTGCATACCAAGATGAATCAACCCAGTGGTGTAGCCAGAGGATGGATTTGGAGGAGAAGGTGGCCAATTTAGGTGATGAATTGGCCCATAAAAACCTGATGATATTCGAGCTGAAGCATACTGTGGAGGAAGAAAAGAAGAATTTAGAGCTTATTCGCAAGGAGAAGTTGATAGTTGAGACAGATCTTGCCGTATTTGATCAAGTGGTAGAAAATCTAACATGAACTTCAAGTGATAGGAGAGGCAAAAAGTAGATTCATCTGGGCAGTTTTATTAGGTGTCATCCCTGTCCTAGCAGTTATGTGGTTGTGGTAGATGATTTAGATAGTATAGAATTGTTATTCAGTAGATGGCTCTATGTGATATCCTGGCCCAGGGCTTAATAGGATTGATAGGATACTCATATCAACAAGTTGCAACTTCTTTTCCGGGAACTCACTCCAAAGGAACTCTGGGTTAAGCGTGCTTGGCCCAGAGCGATTTGGGGATGGGTGACCGACCGGGAAGTCCTTCCCGGGTGCGCATGAGTGAGGACAAAGTGCGCAGAAAAGACTAGTGTTGGTTTGTGGGGCCAGTCTAGAGATCCTAGAGAGCTGCCAGGGGTAACAGGCCAGGCCAGGGAGTGGTCGGGGTGTTACAATTGGTATCAGAGCCGACCCTCGCGGTAACACGGGCGTGTGCGGGTCAGTGGCGCGGACATGTGGCCCGTCGTGGCACATGGTTCGGCACTGGACGCATGGACGTGTCCAAGAGGGGAAGTTCCTGGACTGGGGTTGACCGACGAGGACATCGGTCTTCTAAGGGGGTGAGTGTGTGATATCCTAGCCCAGGGCTTAATAGGATTGATAGGATACTCATATCAACAAGTTGCAACTTCTTTTCCGGGAACTCACTCCAAAGGAACTCTGGGTTAAGTGTGCTTGGCCCAGAGCGATTTGGGGATGGGTGACCGACCGGGAAGTCCTTCCCGGGTGCGCATGAGTGAGGACAAAGTGCGCAGAAAAGACTAGTGTTGGTTTGTGGGGCCAGTCTAGAGATCCTAGAGAGCTGCCAGGGGTAACAGGCCAGGCCAGGGAGTGGTCGGGGTGTTACACTCTAACCACTGTATTTTGGTGTGGCTCTAACCAATGTATTTTGTCGTACAATTTCCTAGTTGTGCTAAGTAATGCGCGCGATAATTTTCATGCATGAACATCTTATAAAAGTGAAGGGATCCCAAAAGCGAAAGCATGTACCAGCCTCTCGGATCAAATACATATCAATCTTCCCAATCAAGTTGGGATAGAATTCAAATCATACATTCGGATGTACAGGGACACATCAAGAAAGTAGAGAAGCTTTTTTGAGATGGAGGTAGTAGTTCAAACAATTTTATCCCAAATTGAAATTGAAAAATACAAATTTATCATAATTTATCCCAATTTGCAGCGTCGAACACGGCCGCGCACCGATGGGCTAGAAGGGCCTAGACGACGGGCGTCTGAGGGGGCTGGATCTGCGCCATCCGCAAACTCAGACATGGAGGAGGGCTGGATCTGTGCCGTCGCAGCGATGTTGTGGATGATGGCTTCAATTGTCTTGTCATCGATGACCACTGTCGACAGGGCCGCCGTCTTGGTGTCCATCAGCAACAGATCTGAGGAGGGCAATGGAAGTGAGACATCTGCAGGCTCCAACATTGAAGGCTAGATCTGCGCCGTCACAGCGATGTTGTAGGTTGCAGTGATGTTGTAGGCGATGGCTTCAAGATGATCGATGAGCACTGTCGACACGGCCACTGTCTTGGTGTCCATCAGCAATAGATCTAAGGAGGGTAACGGAAGTGAGACATCAGCAGGCTCCGACATTGAAGGTTGGATCTGCGTCATCGCAGCGATGTTGTAGGTCGCAGCGATGTTGTAGGCGATGGCTTCAAGACGATCGATGAGCACTGTCAACACAGTCGCCATCTTGGTGTCCATCAGCAACAGATCTGAGGAGGGTAACAGAAGTGAGACATTGGCAGGCTCCAACATTGAAGGCTGGATCTACGCCATCACATCGATGTTGTAGGCGATGGCTTCAATCGTCTTGGCATCGGTGAGCACTGTCGACACGGCCACCATCTTGGTGTTCTTCATCATCAACAGATCTGAGAAGATAAACGAAAGTGAGACAGAGAGAGACATTTCAACTATTTCTGAGGGTTAGATCCTCACCGGCACTCTTAGATCCACGCCGCCGCACGGTTAGATCCGCGCCGCCACATGCATGGTTAGATCCGCACCACCGCATGCACGGTTAGATCTGTGCCACCGCACACACGCACGCACGCTGCAGATCCGCGCCGCCGCGATCGCCAGAGTAAGAGAGGAAGATGCGACTGGAATATGCGACTGCCAGGGTTGGTAGGTATGTGCTCTGCAGATCCGCGCCACCGCGACCGCCAGGGTTGACAGGCCGTCCGATCATAAATGATCCAATGGTGCAAGCGTGCGTTGAGCTATCAACCAACCAAGATTCATGTGAAATACATCTCGACCAATCAGAGATCAGCCAGTGAGTACAAGGGAGGAAAACTGAGTAGAACTAAGAGGGGGAAAAGTGAGAAAGTGTTTATCGGAAGGGCAAAACTGAGTAGGACTGAATAAAACGAGTGGACCCGGAGGGGGAAAACTGAGTAAAACTAAGTAAAATAGGGGCACCCAAATAATAAAGGGAGTAAGGGAAATTGAAGCTTTTGGCATAAAAATTGTTAGATTATGTTATTTGAATAATATAGTACATTTTGGCCGATGTGATATTGTTTGCAATTCAAAGATACACAAGTGTGACGAATTTGGACTCATTTGGACAAAGTTTGTAAGCATTGTGGGCATTTGGGAGGTGTGTTGAGTAGAAAGCCCTGCATCTTCATAGCTAGTAGCTCATGGACTAGGAAGTGGTTTTGGGAAAGGGAAACTTCATATCTCTATATTTCCTTTTCCATTATTATTTCTCTAGGTTGTAGGTAACATAACAAGACTCCATGGGAAGGTTCCACCATGTTTTGAATTATTATGAATTAAAATAAACCCAAAACTATATTTTTTGAGTTTAGTCACTAAGAGGGGGAAAAGTGAGGAAACCTCAAGCGATGAACTATAGCTAGTAGCTCATGGACTAGGAACTTATTCAAGCAAATAACACATACATTATTGTGATTATTCAACATACAAACTTGGGAACGTCACACTAGTTCGAATTCAATACAAAGGGATCCCCAATACAAATTGTTCATACAAATTCAAATTAATTGTTCAAAATAAAATCTTTCTCTTGCTCCTGGTGTGACTTGTTGGGCCCACCACCTTACTCCGGGTAACCCTACCAGGGATATTACCGGTGTCTACCTTCCTTTTGCCATCTTTCTTGTTCTTCTTCTTCTTCTCTTCGGGTTGTGCCAAGACCGAGACAACCATATCATACGAAGCTTGTGCTCTTTCTTCTAATGCATTTTCTTCAAATGCTTCAAGCAGCTCTCGATCCATTGCTTCAAAGGCCTCTCGATCCATCTGTTCCCTCTGCTCTTGATCCATCGGTTCAAGCAGCTCTCGATCCATCTGTTCCCTTTGCTCTCGATCCATCAGTTCAAGCAGCTCTTGATCCATCGGTTCAAGCAGCTCTCAATCCATTGGTTCAATCTGCTCTGGATCCATCGGTTCAAGCAGCTCATGATCCATTGCTTCAATCTCCTCATGATCCATTGCTTCAATCTCCTCATATTGAATTGCTGCTTCATTCTCCTCTGCATTTGCTGCTTCCGCCTGATCTTCCATTCCAAAAGCTGGGTCAACTAGATTTTTACAAAGCCTAGCAATGTGTCCAGGGATTCCACAACGTTTGCACTTACGTCGTCGAATCGGTGGACCACCCTCTGCACTAGCTCTGATCCTATTCTTTCTCGGCCTACCTGCCGGTCTAGTCAAAACTGGAGAGTATAGTTTGAAGCCTGGATCGACTTTCATCTATTGGTCTTTTCCCAACAAGGTAGGAACATTCATAGCATATGCAACCCTAAATTTGGCAATAGAGAAATACTCTAACACATACTGATCAACTTCACCTTCTGCACCCGCTATAACACTCATGAAAAACAATGCGTGTATGCAGGGTATCCCACGGATCTGCCATCGCCTACAATGGCATGTCCTATCAACCAAACTCACTGGATACCTCCACTGCCTATTTTTACTGTCAGTGTAGGTTACCTCAGCCTCCATTCCTTTTCTGATGCATTTCATCTTCAATTGTTTTGCCCTGGCATGCAAAGACTTAATTAAAGATGGGAGCATGAGATGGCCAACATATTTTGTGGCTGCAATTCTTTGACATAGATCGATTTTTATCATGATCATCTGCCTAATCTTATCAAATATTTGCCACAGCATAAGCCCTTTCAATGACTTGACCTTTGCATTGAAACTCTCCGCAAGGTTACTTGTTACATAGTCTACCTTGCAAATTTCATTGAATTGGCTTCTTGACCACACCCTACCATGATGTTCATCCAAGTACTCCTTCACCCCAGTTTTTTATTTATACAACACTTCCAAATGAAACAGATGCTTCCTAATGCTGCATGTGTATGCAGCTGGCCATAGGTTGTTAGTATAAACTTTACCCTTGAATTTCTTTGTAAAATTCTGTACCAAGTGTCGCATACATTCCCTATGCTCCACTCCAGGGAATACTGCTTCTACTGCACTCTCCAAACCTTTGCAAGCATTTGTGTGGATAGAAAGTCCTGGTGGATGACCTATAAGGTCACGCAAATTCTGCAGAAACCAAGTCCAACTTTCCTCTGACTCAACCTCCAAAACTCCATAAGCAACAGGGAACATCCAATTGTGTCCATCAATTGCAGTAGCAGCAACTAGCTGTCCTTTAAACCTGCCATGAAGAGCTATTGCATCCATGGCCAAATAAGGCCTGCAACCGTCCAGAAAGCCTTTCCAGCAAGGTTTGAAACAAACAAAAGCCCTTCTAAAACATTCCTTCTGCATCATCCTCCCGCTTTTCAATTTGTAGGGAACTGTATGCTTGTCTATCGCTACAACACTGCCTGGACTAGCCATCTCCACTTCAGCTTTGAAAGTGTAAAGCAACTGAAAGCTTTCATTCCATGGACCATTTATCCTGTCAAGAGCCATTTCCTTTGCATAGAACATCCTCATGTAAGGTATGTTTATACTAAACTTATCAGATATCAATTTTATGAGTGTTGTTGGACCAAGTGTTGGAGTTTCTCTCAGCCAATCTATGATTGCATCTGCCAACTACCTAGTCTTCGCTAGCTTTGATTTCTCCTCTGGCGCTCCCGCTCGAGGTGGACAAGTATGGTCGATCGAGTTCTTCTTTATCTGAAACATAATTATAAGGGATGTCAGTAACAGTTAACAAATTTTACACCGTGATCTAAAATACACAACTGGTTGGTGTAGTACCTGAACCACGGTGCTTCTGAGCATTGTGGATGCATGCAGCCTCCACCTACACCTCTTGTATGGGCACTTAACTGTGAACCTACCTGGCTCACTTTTAATAACCTCATAATCATTCTTGGTGAGAATGCAATATGTAGTAATTGCATTACGGCAGTCCATCATCGTTTGAAATACGGTGCCTTCTGCAAGCTGAGGATCCTTCCTGTTCTACTCAATTGTTGGCAAGTCATCATCTTCGTAATCAGCAAGCAACAAGGCTGTCATTGTTCTCATCCTTCTCTTCATCGTTTGAAATACGGTGCCTTCTGCAAGCAACAAGGCTGTCATTGTTCTCATCCTTCTCTTCATCGTCAGTGTCATCAAATCTAGCACCTTGTGCAATATCTTCCATGTATTGATCCTCTATTGCCTGCTTACTGCATCGATCTACCAATTTAGGAAACATCAACTCATCCTCATCATCTTGAGGAGACGGATCCTCAATCTCTGCATCGTCCTCCACATCGACCGCAGGAACAATCTGGCTACCACTAGCACTGGGGACAGATGGTGCTGCTGTGGACCTATAAGGAGCGGGGCGGTGCACACAATTAGTAGAGGCAGCAACACTAGAGAGACATGATGCCCGACCACCTGATGATGCCCCAACACCAGATGATGCCTGGACCCTGTCCACATGGATTCGAATTTTACCGACATGGCAAGAATCATTTAAAGCAAAAAGAATTCCCAGATCGTCATCGGAAATTAGTGGAACAAATCTTCCCTCTGTGCTATTGAAATATTGGAAATCAACTGAATCGCCAGCGCCCCAGGGGTACCAAGCGCAGATGTTATCTTTTAAATCCCTCAACGAGATGGTAGTTGCAGCCACCGCTGGGATGTAAAATCTGCTCACATTGCATTCAGAATCATGCAAAAAGCTAGTATCCAGCCTATTCAAAAAGCAACGCAGTCAGTTGAGCAACAACGATTCGCGCTCAAAAACTGCATACTCTTAATTCACATAGGCAGACGATGCTTAACCAGATGGAATCCATGCGTTAGATCCCTCCGATTCCCAATCTTCTCCGCTGTTGAGGGGCATAATTGGCACATTAGACGGATGTACAAACTCTACTGCCATAGGGGTAGATCTAGTGGAGGTGGAGCCCTCTCCGCCTCCCGGGGGTGGTGGTGGGGGCGGGGGCGGCTCGGTGGCGGACGACGCCATAAGGTAGGAGGGCAGGACGGCGTGGCGGCGGAGGGGTGGTGTGTGAGCTCTTCCAGTCTCGAGCAGAGGGGAAAGCTTTGGGTGAGTGACAGACCGCTAGTCCGATGTGTCTCATTGGGTCAACAGTCAACACAATTCAAAAGCAACGGTCCATTCACAATCACCGCGGCTCCCTAGCCGTCACCGGTAATGGTCTAAGGCCTCTGACCAGACCGCAACCCTCCCGTCCGAGCGTCTGCGATGGGTTTCAAACTAGAGCGAGGGGAAAACTGAGGAAAAGTTAAGCGGCTGGGGAAAACTGAGTACAACTAATGAACCAGGGGCACAAAAACAGAAATCCCTATATGATATTGGTGATCCACCTCAATGTGCAAAAATCCAAGGAAATTAGTATTTGACTAAACATCCTTTGGACTATGTGTCAAATGATTGACGCTACTGTTGATGTTGGTAGATTCTTCTAATGGAAAGGAAACGCTAAATAGGATCTGCAAAATATTTGGTAGAAAAGGAAAAGACTGGAAATGTCCAGCTCGGGTATATAAATGATATACATGTTATAGATGGATTCTTTGCTTGTTAATAATGTAATTCTTGAGTATTGGATACTAGATTGTTGGTATGAAATTTCATACAAAGCAACACAATACAAGAACTACAGTGGCCTAAATAATCAGCAAAAGAATGTGGTAATAATGCACGTCGAGAAACAGATAAAAGTGTTATTATGTTTCCGTCGGCATCAAACCTAGCATTGAAGATTTATTATGAACTAAATAATTGTTATCTTGTTCTGGTATTATGAGAACAATTGTTGTTCATGTTATTACCGTCTTCCATAATCGATGGATAGATTATTATAAATCTTTTTAGCAAAATAGACATCTATAACACTGATGCTAAAGGTCGCAAGACAAAATGAATTTCACTTAAATGAGACACCGCCGTTTAAGTCATATTGGAAACAAAACATAAAAGAAATTCCATGTTAATAGATTTTTGAGTCATTTAGTTTTGAATTGATTGACGCTTGTGAGACTTTTTCTAAAGATGATTAAACTCCATTCATGGGCCATAGACAGAATAAGCGACTAACTAAATGGATATCGTACATATTGATGTATGTAGTCCATGGTGTAAAGTCGATCGCGGTGTATTTTCTATTTCATCAATGACTCGAATAGATGTATGGTATATCTACTTGATGAGATAGAAGTATGAAATGATTGAAACTGTTCAATTTATGAAGTGGAAATTATTGTAACAAGAAAATTCAAGTTTTTTTATGATTGGATCATAAAGAAGAATATCTGCGTTACAAGTTTAGCAAACATCTAAGAGTTAGAGGAATTGTTCCACAAACTTGCATTGTGATAAACACCATAGGAGTATGGAGTTTTCGATGGATGTAATCAAACCTTGTTTGACATGGTTAGATCAATGATGAAATAAAACTACCAATATAATTTGTGGATTATGCTTTAGAGACTACCGCTTTTCACTAAATAGAGTGCCATCATGATCCGCTGAAATGACACCGTATAAGTTATAGTTGTCTTTTCTTAAATTTTGGTATGCAAGGCATATGTAAAATGTTTACAACCAAAATCGGATTAGTAAGTCTTTGTAGGTTATCCCAAAGAATGTCGATGGGTATTCCTTCTACTATGAACCCAAGCACATAGTGACTGTCACTAAAAGGTGAATTTCTTATGAAGAAGTTTTCTCGCGAAAGGTTTAAGTGGAAGGATAATAGAACTTGATGAGGTTATTGAACCTGAGCAAGATGAGCAAAGTAGCGCAGCACCAGAAAATGTTCTGGAAGCGGCAACTACATTCATGGCTCATGCGTCTACAATGTGTTGTAGTCACAGCATCAAAGTTCCTATTTAACCAAGTTGGTCGTTGATACGTCCATTTTGCATCACTATTTTGTATCATAATTTACTGTTATTCATTGATATATTTCATATTTAGAGTTGATACTTATGTTGTTTCCTCTGTTTTTACATGTTTGATGATCGTTGGAGGATTTGCTGCCGGAGTCAGGATTCTGCTGGAAAAGGACCATCAAGACACCATATTTCGGAAGATCAGAAAAATTCTAGAAAAATACCAGAAAATTATATTTTGCCAAAAGACTCAAGAAGCCAGAAGGAGGAGGCAAGAGGAGCCAGGGGTAGGCTCACACATAGGGGGCGCGGCCTGGCCCCTGGCCGCGTCGGCCTAGTGTGAGGGCACCCTGGCCCACTTCAGGTCTCGCCCCTGTGCGTACTTCATCGTCCCCGAAAACCTAAGTTAGGGGGGCTGAGAGATAGACACCGCCGCCTCTGCGGGGCAGAAAACACCAGAGAGAGAAAAGCTCTCCAGCAGGCAGAAATCTGCCAGGGAAATTCCTTCCCGGAGAAGGGAGATCGTTGCTATCGTCATCACCATCACACCGGACTTCATCAGGATCATCATCATCATCTCCATCACCAGCACCTTCATCTCCACCATCACCACGCCATCCCGCTGTAACATCTTGAGTTGAATCTTGTCAAATTCTTAGGGGAAACTTTCCCGGTGTTGATTACTCTTGTGGTTGATGCTATTGAGTGGAACCGTTGAATTAAGGTTTATGTTCAGATTGTTATTTACCATTATTTCACCTCTGATCATGATCCATATGATGTCTTGTGAGTAGTTCATTTAGTTCTTGAGGACATGGGAGAAGTCAAGTCGCTAGTAGTGGAATTATGTTGAGTAATATTTAATGGTTTGATATTTATTTGTTGTGGTGCTATTTCACTAGTGGTGTCATGTGAATGTCGACTACATGATACTTCACCATTTATGGGCCTAGTGAGATGCATTGTGTATTGGCTACCAATTGTGGGGGTTGCTGGAGTGACAGAAACCTAAACCTCCATTGGGAAACCATTGCACCAGGGAGCGTAGGATCTTAGAGTTTAAGGCTGTGGTTAGATTTATCTTAATTACTTTCTTGTATTTGCGGATGCTTGCAAGGGGTATAATCACAAGTGTGTATTTATCCTAGTAAGGGTAGTGCGCTAGCACAGGTTCACCCCCATAACACTTATCAAACCAGTAAAGATTATTTAGCGGTATGAAGCGAAAGCACTTGACAGAAACTCCCGTGTGTCCTCAAGAATGTTTGGTCATCATAAGTTACACAACCGGCTTGTCCTTTGCTAAAGAAAGGATTGGGCCACTTGCTGCAATTATTACTACTGTCTTTTATTTACTCACACTTTATTTATTTGCATTACCAAATACCCCCGAAAATCCGTTTGCTAGTATTTACAGTGAAACCTTGATCAAAACCACTTGTCAACACCTTCTGCTCCTCATTGGGTTCGACAATCTTATTTATCGAAAGTACTACGATACACCCCCTATACTTGTGGGTCATCAAGACTATTTTCTGGGGCCGTTGCCGGGGAGTGAAGCGCTATTGAAGAGTGGAATTGGTAAAGGTAACCATCGCTGTGAGTATTGTTTTTACTTTTGTCTTTTACTTTTATTTTATTTTTCTATGGAGAATTCTCCATTTGGTTTCCTATTTGGGAACACTTCTACCACTGCTGCACATGTGGATGAGCCACCACCACCACCTGCTCAAGTAGATCCTTTTAAAATACCTATGAAAATTATTGAGCGTGTTATGGATAACTGCTATTCAGGAGATGGAACTGTCCATCCGGGTGATCACTTACTATTTATACATGAATTATGTGAGTTGTTCAAGTGTGCAGGTATTTCACTGAGCCAGGTCAAGAGGAAGTTATTCTCTTTATCATTGAAAGGCAGAGCTGAGGAGTGGTATCGGCTGCTTAAAGATGGTCCATCTATTGCATGGGAGGAAATTGTGCCTCTCTTTTATTCCAAGTTTTATCCTCCAAGTGAAATACATAAAGATCATAATCGGATATATAACTTTTGGCCTCATGATGGAGAGAGTATTGCCCAAGTGTGAGGGAGACTGAAGTTACTAATTCTCAAATGTCCCATTCATGAGCTCCCCAATAATATTGTTATTGATAATTTTTATGCGAGGCTTACTCTTCCTGATAAGGATTATTTGGATGCTTCTTGCTTTGGATCATTTACTCATATGAAGGAAGATGCTAAGTGGAATCTCCTTGACCGTATCCAAGAAAATGCTGAAGGATGGGAAAACGACAAAGGTAGGAAGTTAGGTATAAATTATGATTATGAATGCATTAAAACTTTTATGGGAACCGATGACTTTCATAGTGTTAGCATTGCTTATGGTCTTGATTCTCAAATACTTGCTAATTGTCTTAAGGCTTTTGCCTCTTATCTTGATGTTCCAAAGAAAGATTGGAACAAATATCATGCGCCTTATAAAGATTCTATTAGTCATATTCTTGCTGCAGCTACTGAAGTTTGTACTGTTGATAACATTGTGGCTGAACCTTATTTTGAGAAGACACCTTTCCATGCTAAGGTAAAAAAGTATTCTACTTTGGTAAGTGTGTCTAATAAAAGCACTAAGAAAGCTGTAGAACCTGATGAGCAAATTACTATTAAGTCTCCTGTAGCTATATTGAAGGACCTTGTTACTAAAGATGTAGGGGATGAATATATTCTCTTTTGTGAAGATGCTTCTAACATTCTCTCACATCCTAAAAAGCATAGGAAAACAAGTGTTCCTGTTATTTCTATCAGGATTGGAGATCATTGCTATTATGGTTTATGTGACATTGGTGCTAGTGCAAGTGCCATTCCCTTAGAGCTTTACAAAGAAATTATGCATGAGATTGGCGCTTGTGAACTTGAAGATATTGATGTGGTTGTTCAGCTTGCTAACAGAGAGACTATTTGGCCTCTTGGTATTGTTCGAGATGTGGAAGTCCTATGCGGTAAGACTAAATACCCCACCGATTTTCTAGTACTTGGTAAGGAGGCTAGTAAAACTTGTCTTATTATTTTTGGTAGACCCTTTTTGAATACTTGTGGCGCCGTGATAGACTGTAAGAAGGAGAAAATTTTCACTAAGTTTAATGGAGAGTCTTATGAGTTTAGTTTTTCCAAGTTTGCTAAGACTTCTTATAAAATTAACATGCCTAATGAAAATTTTCGAGTTGAATAGCTTGCTTCTATTGCTCTTGCTCCTAATAATGCTTTGCAGCAATTCATGGAAGATCATGAGAGTGATGTTTTCAGTAAGAAAAGAGAAGAGATTAATGATATTTTCCTTCGTCAACAACCATTAATCAAGCACAATTTATGAGGTCGGAAAGCAACTAAAGAGAAGGAACACGCTTAGAAGGAATCCTTAGATTTGGATGCACAAGTTAACATCTTGTGTAAACTGATGCTGAAAGGGAGGGTGTGGCAGAGTCACAGACGTAGAAGTGAGACTCTCTAAGAGACTCTTGTCGTGATCCCTTTGGTTCCATGAGAGAACATCTTCCATAGCTAGTGGAAAGAAAGTCCTTTGTTTCCGCAATTCAATTACGACTACAACCACAAGATTGAAAGGCAACCCATATTGAGTTAATGTAAAACCATTAACACAAGGGTTCAACAGAATGGATCTTGGGTTAAAGGCTAGCTTCATGTACTGGAATCCAACACAATTGGGGACCTTTGGTTCAAGTCCATGGTTAAAAGATAGAGAAAGGAATAACTACTAACTCAGCAACTCAGAGGATGCCGTGGAGTAGTAATCATGAGGTAGCTTCTAGAAGTCACATATAGCTTCTGAAATACCCAAACAAATGAAAAGGAGGCATACAAGGTGGAAGAAATCCTTGAAGCATAGGATAGAACGATGTGGAATCCTCAAAACCGAGAGATCATGATGGAAAGAAATCTTCTAGTTGCATCTTCTTGTATTAGCTGGTAGTATGAAGGATACTATGTAGGTCAATGGTTTAGAAAGGACATGCCCACGAGGGAGAAGAGATAGCAAAACCTTTTCCAAATCAACATGAAAGGATAAGAAAGCGTAGAACTAAGATCGATGGAGATAAGGAATAAAAAGAAGCCTTACCTATTTTTTTGCAATTCAGTTTTATCTTTCAAATAGTTTTCATAAACACTGGACTCAACATAGACCAATAGCAAGGATATCCTACAGACAGTCCTGCTCTGATACCAAAACCTGTCGGGACCCCCGGGATCTAAGCTATACAGAGATGTTATGTGTATTAGTCACGCTAGCAACGAGAGATACTGGGGTTACCAGTCCTAGGCCGGAACACCATCGGCAGGCAGGCCGAAACACCATCGGCTCTACACATCTCGAAGCATCGTGAAACTAATCATAACCAAGACTGCATAACTAAGAGCTCGAGAACCTTAAACCCCTCTTGTGCACTTTATATCCATACACGCATCATGCATGAGATGGGTAACCATAGTTGGTACACAAAAGTGAGTCTACAACTCAAGAAGTAATATTGCAAAGCTCTTACTAGAGCAAAGAACCAAAGTATTACAAACAGAGGTCACTGACCCAACATTACATTAGGCAACGGAAGGAAGGTTATGCTATTAGACATAGCAAGGATAACATGGCCTAAGAGGACAAAAGCATAACATCGACAACCCATTCCGCAGCCCCAAGCTGCTGTCTAGGAACCCCAATCTACTCATCGGTGTCGATCTTTGTACGGAACTCACCTTCGTTGTGGAACTTACGTTGCTACAAAATATCAACAAAGGGGGAGGGGGTGAGTACATAAGGTACTCAGCAAGACTTACGTATCCTATTAGCTAAACTTGGTTAAGAAAGGCTTTCTGTGGAGTTATTTGCGTAAAGCAATCTTTATTTGTATAAAACAAGTAAGAGTAGAAGCTCAACTACTCAGAATGTTTAAAAGGAGTAAGAGAGCGATATCTTTAAACATTGAGACAACCACCGAAATCAATATCAGCTGAACCTATCCACTAGGATTACATCCTCAAAACCTCGGAGGAAGCTATCCAATTCACACTTTGTTTCTTTTCAAGTTGTACGACGAGGTTAAAGTTCTCTATGATCAGGCATCCGTCTCCAAGTCGTCCATAACCGTGGACATGGCTTTTCAAAAAGATTTAACCCTACAGGGGTGTACAACTTTACCCACACATGACGACCATCTCCATAGCCACATGACGTCATTCCGTGAGACGTTGGCGGAGTGGTGATCGCCTACAACCTTTACCTCACATCAACCTATTCCATGAGCCACGCCGAAAGGTTCTAGCCGCCATCGCGAGATCGGCCGTTCTCGAACGCGAAACCGTTCGTTGTGTGCAGGGGATCCAGTTCAATGCCACCAAGCATCCTTCACCCCGGCCACATCCTATATGTATGCACCTTTTCTCTTTTCCATTTCTTTCCAAAACATTTTCCATGCATATGCCAATTGGAAAGCCCGAACTAGGTAGCTCATGGATGGTCTAAGCAAGTTAGTCAGTCGACGGGAGTCCCATTCCTCCACGCGTGGTCGTACGTTCAGTCTTGGATCAAGAGATAAGAACTCGGGTCCTAGGGCGGCAAGAATGAGTCAAATAACCACATCCCATGTGGCGCCCCATCCAATCCTTTTAGCATGTTTAATCACCTAATTCTCATCACACCACGTCATCCTGTCATACTAGATTCATTTGCAACTCTGATTCATTAACCATATGTACCAGAGTAAACAACTAAGCATGGCTAAGCATTTCAGATATAAAGCTCTAGCAACACATACAAGCAAAACCTAGTCATGCTAGGAGCAGTGGATTAGGGTATTTAGGCGACAAGAATGAAACATGCATTAGATATGATAATTCTATCTGTCGATAAAAGACAGTTGAACCGTGTGGTACAAAATAGTAAGTTTTAAAATACATTTAAACCGTAGGTTCAGAGGGGGGTTGCTTGCCTTCTTGTTGATAACCAAAATATAATAGATATCCAGGGTTCTTCTTGACTTGTTCATTGGTGAACAAGTATTGGCCGTCAGTGTTGTTGACTCGATGTTGTTGCTTGCATCACTCCGGATCCTACCGGGAAGTGGAAACACACCGGAAAGGAACAACATTCAATACATGGCATCGATGCAATGCGCATACAATATGATGGTATGACAAGATTAAAGGTACTAAAATGAACTCTATAACATGGGTAGCATTTTAGATGGAGTTCAAATGCATAAGCATAATAGCATTTGAATTATCTTCATAATGAAAAAAAAGGTTCGAATTGTTCCTCTATTTTTGATAGGATTTAAAGTTGTGTAAACATGCATGATTTTGATATAAACACATAGATCTCATTTTACAGAACAATTTGATAGGTCATACAATATTTTCGGACAAGCAGGGAATATTCTATGAATTTTATAAGGTTTGACACTTTTCTGGAATTTCTGGATTTAAAATAATGCGCAGGGACTTTTTGTACTGGGTCTATTTGACCCAAAGCCACTGACCAGTGGGGCCTGGCCACCACCTCAGTAGGCCACGCTGGGCAAGCAGGGCCCAGGGCCACATCGGCCATGTTGGGCAGGGGAATGCCCACCTGCCCGCACGGCTCGTCGGCCGGCCGGCCAGCACCGGCGGCGGAGCAAGGTTTCCGAGGGGAGGAAGGGCAGGGGCGGGGTGTGGCGGCTCACCCTGAGCACGAAGCAGGGCTCGGCGGTGGCGGGGGAGGTCGAGCGACGGCGCATCAAGGCGCCAGAGCTCGGGTCGGCTGCAGGGAGAACGGCGACGATGGCGTCGATTCGTGGTGCTTTGGGTCGATTCCTTCTGCGAAAATAAAGAGGACGGCAAGACAGAGCTCGGGGCACGCCATCGGAGCTCGGGGAGGCCTGAAGCGCCGGCGATGGTCGGCTACAGTGGATGCGCTAGGGTTTGCAGGGCTCGACCGAGAGAGCCAGAGAGAGGAGGAGGAGAGGATAGGGGAAGAGTGGGAGGGCGACATGGGATCTTATCCCCTCCAGGCGGGAACGGCGGCGGCGAGCATCTCCTCGCAGGGATCGATGACGGCCGCAATGCCACCGAGCTGCTTAGCTCTGCAGGAGGAAGATGACCGGGCGGCTAGGTGGGCTAGGCCCTCGTGGGCTTCGCCTGGGCTTCTGGAGGGAGAAGGAAAGCCAAAATCAGCCCAAGCCGTGGAGAGGGAGAGGAAAAAGATTTTCCTTTATAAAATCCTTTTTCTTATTTTCTAAAACTTGCAACTTAGTTTTGTTTGCAAACTTTTAGAGATTCAAACTTGATTTGAAATTTATGAAAATATACAGTGGCCTTCAGCACATATATTATAAGATCAACATAACTTTATTTTGGAACTTTTGAAATGAAACATTTTGAAAAAAGCCGGCATTTGGAACATTTTTAGGGTTTCCACTTTAATTTCAAATGCAAATTTTTCTTAGTCAGTTTTACATGATGCTAATGATGCAAATGCACTTAATTACAAACATGGGCTGTTACACCTGAGGAACTCTACGAGCGAGGGCAAAGGGACCGAGAGGCTTCGGGGCTTGCTCGCACCGGGCTGTCCACCAGCTCATCCTCGCTGGCGGATTCTACCTGCCTGTCCTCGGGGTAGGGCGCGATGGCTAGAAAAAAGAAGACAAAGGAGTAGTCAAGGTCAACAACATCGACATCTTGAAACTGTCCATGCAAATCCGGAGTGCAGCAACAAAAACAAAAGAAAGGTGTACCTATCACGGGCGAGGTGTGGTGTGTAGGGTCGACCTCCATTTGGTCCCTGGCAACTTCGCTCACCCCGGCAGCTTCACCCTAGAATGTCAGGATAAGTGAAGCTCGGGAAGAAGATCCCGGCAAGCCCGAGAAAGAAGGTCAAACAGAAGAAGAAAGATGACCTATTGCTGGGGGATGCGCCTCCTCGATGGGGGTTGCTTGAGCTGTATCGCTCGTGCACTCCTACGACATTGAGGCCTCTCCTTGAGCCCTCTTAGCCGGGGGCTCGGGGGTGTCCTCCCTGCAGCAAGGACCAAAAGAGTTGATCAAGAGCGAGAAGGTGGAAGACCACACCGGAAGACTTACCAGGGCTCCTCAAGGTCAATACCCTAGGAACCTTCATCCCAGGACAGAGATGAAGAAAGCGGGATCTCGAAGGGCATGCTCGCAACCTTCGCTGCTGCAGGAGATCTCGCCCCCATCGTGGGAACAGAGAGCAGCGCGGGGAATGGTGCAGCACCTGAGGGACCTACCGCATCCTCGCCACGAGCGAGGCTTGATCCTGGGCTTCTTCCTCGTGGTCTAGAGAAAGCATGAGCTAGCAGCAACGCCTCAGGCCAGTCGGATATGACTAGCATGGGCTAGCCGCTGAGGGTACGTGAGCTTCACATGCTGGCATCTCCCCTAGGATATAGGCGTGATTGTCAGCACTGCGCTCGAGGAGATGCAGGAGGCCTTTCGGCAACCATGACGCGCCTTGGTGACGCGGCACGGTGTTGATTATGAAAAGCACCATCCAGTTGGGAACCCCAAGAGGAAGGTATGATGAATATAGCAGCAAGGTTTTCCCTCAGTAAGAAACCAAGGTTTATCAATCCAAAGGGGAAGAAGCCAAACGACTAAAGGTGATGCTTGCTAGCTTGCAACAGCTCTGGACAATTTATAAGGCGCCTCGTCCAGTGCTTTGCTTTGCCAGCTGCAACGCAGGACCTGCACACAACACAACCAAATACTTTGCTCCCAACTTACGATGAGGTTGTCAATCTCACCGGTTTGCTGTAAACAAAGGAATGAGCGTATCGAGTGAAAAATAGTAATAGTATGCTAGTAAAGTGAACAGTGCGAGTAAATTAAACAGGTGATAGCAATGTAAAGGAAATAGGACTGGGGTCCACAGTTCACTAGTGGTGTCTCTCCATAAGATAAAATAACACATGCTGGGTAAACAAATTACAGTTGGGCAATTGATAGAATAAAGACAACGTGATATGTCAAGAGGATCACTATGAGATTTACTCTGGGCATTATAACAAGATACATAGACCGCCATCCAACTGCATCTATGACTAATAATCCACTTGTGGTTAATCAATCCGAGAACTCCACAAGTATTAAGTTGCGAACAACAGATAAGTACATTAAGCAAAGTGTGTAATGTAAACAAAGCATATGCCCTCGAGCATATGAATGTTGTTTTCTCCCTAGTAGCAACAGCACATCTACAACCTTAGAGGTTTCTAGCACTCCTCCAGATTAAATAGAGGCATGAACCCACTATCGAGCATAAATACGCCCTCTTGGAGTTACTAGCAACTACTCGGCCAAGATAGCTACTAACTGAAAGGACGAGATGTCGTCTAGAGGGGGGGTGAATAGGCATTTTAAAAACTAGTACGGATTTGGCTTGTAAGAATGCGGAATTAAACTAACATTTATTTTACAAGCACAAAACCTAAATAAGCTAGGCTCAACTAAGTGCACCAATAACAACTAGAGCTAAGCAAGATAGCACAAGATATAATTCACAAGTGATAAACAAGATATAAGTACTTTAAGCACGATGGCTATCACAAGGAAATAAACTCGGGTATAGAGATAATCGAGGCACGCGGAGATGAAGATGTATCCCGATGTTCACTTACATAAAGTAAGCTAATCACCGTTGGAGAGATGTGGGTAACCACGAAGGCCCCCGAACGCCATGAAGGCTCACCTTCTTCTCCGAGTCCCCCACGAAGCTAGGGACCCCTTCTTATGGTTGGCTTTTCCTCCACTTCGGAGATGGCAAGCTCCACAACCACTTCACAACTCCCACGAAGGGGAAGCCCATGCCTCTTCACAATCTTTCACAAAGAGGTCACCGAGGCACCAACCGCCAAGACAACTAGGAGGTCACCCTCTGATGTCTACGCACGCGTCTGTTCTTGTAGATAGTGTTGGGCCTCCAAGTGCAGAGGTTTGTAGAACAGCAGCAAGTTTCCCTTAAGTGGATCACCCAAGGTTTATCAAACTCAGGGAGGAAGAGGTCAAAGCTATCCCTCTCAAGCAACCCTGCAATTATGATACAGAAAGTCTCTTGTGTCCCCAACACACCCAATACACTTGTCAGATGTATAGGTGCACTAGTTTGGCGAAGAGATAGTGAAATATAAGTGGTATAGGTGATTATAAGTAGTAAATGCAATCTGGAATAAAAATGGCAGCAAGTAAACAAGTAACAAAACAGCAAGTAAACGGTGTGCAAAGCTTGGAAATAAGGCCTAGGGATCATACTTTCACTAGTGGACACACTCCCAACAAATATAACAAAATTGAACAAATAAATAACTTCTCTTTACTATGGTACTCTGAATTACTCTCCTATTAAATAACACTAATCATTGCGTAGGGCTACGAAGCACTCCTCAAAGTTCATCAAGTACTTGACAAACACCACTCATAGAGATATCCAAATCAAATCACAACTCAAGATAAATATTATTGCAACTTAGACCAAGTACTAACACGGTGCACACACTGTCAATATTACACCATGAAAGGAGGAATAGATCACTTCAATACTATCATAGCGATAATTATTCTCATAATCCATAAGAGATCACAATCATAGCCTAGACCAAGTACCACCATGATGCACGCACTGTCACCGTTACACCATGGCAGGAGGAATAGATTACTTTAATAACACACTAGAGTACACATAATGAAGAAGAGTAACATCTACTTATTCAACATGATACAAAACTCATGATCACATAAAGATCACATCATGGGAGAAAGAGGTGAACCACATAGCTACCGGTAGAGCCCTCAGCCCCGGGGATGAACTACTCCCTCCTCATCATAGGAGATAGCAAGGTTGATGGAGATGGTGGTGAGGTCGATGGAGACGGCGGAGATGGCGATGGAGACCGATGGAGATGGCTCCGGGGGCACTTCCCCGTCTTGGCAGGGGTGCCGAAATAGAGACTTCTGTCCCCCGAAATTCGTCGACAGCGGCGGCAGAGCTACGGAACTATTCTGGAAATTTCGCCGACTCCCCTAGGGTTTTCCGTCCCGAGGCATTATATAGGCGAAGGGGCGTCTTCAGGGGTGGCCCCAGGCCTCCTCACACCTAGGCGGCACGGCCAGGGCCTAGGCCACGCCAGCCTAGTGTGAGGCTGGCCTATGGCCCCTCTCCTTCGCCTCTTCGGATCTCTGGAAGCTTCCGGGAAAAATAAGACTTCAGGAACTTGTTTCGTCCAATTCCAAGAATATTTCCTGTGTAGCTTTTCTGAAACACAAAAATAGCAGAAAACTGGGAACTGGCACTGTGGCATCTTGTCAATAGGTTAGTTCTGGAAATCGCATAAAAATGCCACGAAGTGTAACAAAACACAAGGCAAACGGTGTAAAAACAAGCATGGAGCATCAAAAATTATAGATACGTTTGAGACGTATCAGCATCCCCAAGCTTAACTCCTGCTCGTCCTCAAGTAGGTAAGTGATAACAAAAGAAATAATTTTTGAGGTGACATGCACCTACACAATCTTGATCATATAGGTAAATCATTGAGTGCTGAGATCAAAGAACTTAAAACATGGGCATGAAAGGCATAATCTTGATAATAGAAACTTAGCAACCATGTTATAACATGCAAATAAACACAAACAAAAGATCATGAAAATGAAACAATGAAAGTCAAACGTATGTTCGAATCATAAGGAAAAATATACAAATGGTTTTTAGCTTGTCCTTTATGGAGAGCAAAACATAAATGCATAGGACACCTTCAAGTTTAAGAGGGCGACTAGATACAAATAATTTAGGAACAAGTGAAACCATAGTCATGAATCAATCAATGAAAACTTTGGGACAATGCACATTATACTCAGAATGACAACTATGCTCTCTTAGACGGTGCATAAAGATAGAAGGTGGTGAATCAACATAAAAGTAAAAGAAAGGCCTTTCGCAGAGGGAAGCAGTGATTAAACATGTGCTAGAGCTTTTCATTTGTAAAACAGAGAGATAAAAATTGGTTATGAGAGGTGGTTGTCTTTGTCAACGACTAGCAATGGGGTTTTTACTATCTTCCATACAAAAATGAAGCAAGTTTTTGAGAGAGAGATTGGCACTTTTGTGCTCTTTTATAAAGCTTAGCACTCCTCCCTACCTTTTTTCCTTTCACAAACCATGGCTAACTGATTCCATCGGGTGCCCACCAACATTCACATTCCATGGAGGAGTGCCTTTTTCTTTCTTTTTTTTCCTTTTTTTCTTTTTGGAATAAGACAATATGGAAGATAGCAAATCCGACCACTACGTCCCCATGAGCTGAAAACAGTGTCAAAAAACGAGAAGTGTTTTGAAGGTTTTTGAAAGGTAGCACATGAAAATTTACTTGGAATGGCTTACAAATACCATGCATAGGAATTTATAGTGGACACAATGGCAAACTTGGTTTTTAGGAATTGGATGCACGAGTAGAGCTCATACTCAGTACAAAATGAGGGCTAGCAAAAGACTGGGAGCGACCAACTAAGAGAGCAATAACGGCCATAATCATGCAAAGCGACAAAGCGACATTAAAAGAAGCATATGATGGTATCAAAAGTCAAAAACTAAATGATCTTAGAGGATATAGGCGACTTATTTTGCAGTCAACATGGTGTAAGCATGTGCCAAGTCAACCCAAATAAAGCATCAAAGGAGAAAACCAAAATAATGCTTCCAAACGATAAAAACAATGCATGATTTTTTCAAAGGCTCATTAAGCAATCTCAGTCATTTGAGACAAGTCATGCTACAGAAAAACCACTAAGCATACTATCAAAATGACATCAAGCATGACATGCAAAAGCCTAAGCCGCAGTCTAAACAAGCTCCTTTTTGTACCACTTTTTTGCATAAAGCTTTTTCTCTTTAACAACACCATTCAAATTTTTTATAAGCACCTCTTTTGATGAAAACCAATAAAGATCAGAGGCAAAAATATACCTTGATGAAAAGATATAACAAGATCTGAACAAAAATCAAGGCAAAAAATGCAAGCTAAACGCAGTAGCAGAAAAAGAGAACACTCGTTGAACGATAAGAGTGAAAAATGGAGTGTTCTTGGCAAATGAAAAACGGAGTTCATCTCCCTCCAAAACAACATGATGTGATCAAACCGTTTATTGCAGCAAACAAAGCAAAAGAAAACTGAAAACAAAAACAACTGACGTTCCAAGAAAAACGCATAGTGCATGAAGCAATAAAAATATAGTGTCTTGAAAGGTGACCTGATTTTTGCCGATGAAGAAGGGGTGCCTCGGGGGCATCCCCAAGCTTTGATGCTTGTACTTCTTGGATATTTCTTGGGGTGATGCATGGGCATCCCAAAGCTTGAGCTTTTGTCCATTCTTCAACTCATCTCATCACTCTCCGATCCCTACACTTGAAAACTTCCTTCATACAAAACTAAACACAAATCTATTAGCAACATTAGTGTAAGCATAACATAGAATCAACCCTTTCTGCTTCAGGTTTCAACCTAAAACCACCACATATTAAGCGTATACTACTGTAGCAACTTCCCCAAAAGTTCCGTGATCAAAAGAACTAAAAAAGAAAGCGATAAAGTGGCAAACACAAATATTGGTAGAAATCTATCAAAACAGAACAGCTGACAAAGATCAAATTTTTAGAGGGTTTTCTGTTGCTCAAATCAAAAAGTGTTCAGCTAATGAAAGTTTGGATATAACCTGGGGCATATGCATAAGAAATCGCAGGTCCAAAAGATATACAGAGAATGTGTACGAATTTTTATGGTGCAGCACCAAAAACTGTTTCAGGACAGCAACATCCCCAAATCTTACCTCACTCAAATTAGAGGTTTCTCTTGGCACAACAATGAAATAAAAAGGATAAGGAGCAGTTATTACAGTAGTAATAACTTCCAAGATTCAAATAAAAGAAAAAGTACTGAAAATAAAATAATGGGTTATCTCCCAAGAGTGCTTTTCTTTAACGCCTTTGAGCTAGGCACAGTAATTTGCAAAGATGCTCATGTGGGCGCCATATAAGAGCTTGAGTCAAAGGCGCCATATAGGAACTTAAAGCAATAGAGAGCATCAAAAAAAAGTATGGAACACATTTAAATCTAAACCACTTCCTATGAAAAATAGTCTTATAAAGAGACAAGTCATAAAAGCGCAAAGCAAAAAGCATAGGAAGGCAAAACAAGTACAACTTCAAGAATTGCAACATAAAGAGGGGAAACTCAATATTATTAAGATCCTTCAAAACATATTTCCCTCTCTCATAATAACTTTCAGTAGCATCATGAATAGAATTAACAACATAACAATCACATAAAGCATCCCTATCATGAGCCACATGCATAAAAGAATTAATGCTCCCCACATGAACAATAGTAGTAGGAGCAGATTTAACAGAATAGTTATTCTCATCACCATAATGATCAAAAACAGGAGGCATATTGTAATTATAACTATTTTTCTCCTCAAAAGTAGGTGAACTGAAAATATTATACACGTCATCATAACCATCATAAACTAGAGGTTTAGTATCATCACAAGCTAGAGAACAGCTATTTCGCAAAGCATATTCTTCAAACATATCATCATAAGAAGGAACATGGATAGTACTAATGGTACAACAATTATTAACCTTAGAATTGGTACCAAAAAGATTTTCAATATCAAAAGTAGAGTGCTTTTCCCAATCATGATCACTAACATAGGTAACAGGCATAGGAACATCATCCCAATCAGAATTATCATAATCTATAGCAAGATCATAACGCTTAGGGAAAGATACCGTGTCCTCTCGCCTTTTACTCCTCTTCTTCTTCTTCTTCTTACTCTTCTTACTTTCTCCTTTAGGAGGGAGAGACTTGAAGGGCATCTTCTCCACATATTCTTTAGGAGGGAAAGGCATCTTCTACACGTAATCTGGTTTGTTGACAGAAGCAACAAAATAAACTTTGGAGGATTCCTCCTCTCTATTAATAAGATAAAAACATCTACCAGTCCTGTCATAGCTTGGCAAAATATCAAGTTTTATAAGATTTTGAATGTAAGTATTTGCAAGGCAATCTTTAGCACAATAGAGATGACAACCATGAAGGGTGCTATTAATATCAACATCATTCATATCTATCAAAGCAATCTTTCTAGATATCTCTTCACACGCCAAGAACAAAGTGAGCTCATCATGCTGATTGAGAGTAATCTTGTCATCACAATACAAACTTAAGGTACTAGAAGAGTAACTATTAGGGCTTGAGCATTGGAAATTAAAATGACCTATGTCATCGCAATGTTTACAAAGAAAAGGATAAAGCTCACAAACCTTTTTACCGATCTCTCCTATATCCTTGTACCACATTCGGGTTTCTTCATTTGCATGGTGGACACAATAATCTTCCTTGTTGTTACTCTGTTCACAAGATCTATGTACTCCACAAAAATTAACATGCTTATAAGAAATAGGACTTTTAGAAGTTTGAGCATGTTTATTAGATTCATCAATAACAATATCACTTTGTATGCAAGTGTCCTTAAAAGGTTCATGATACACGTCCCCATTTACTTTAGGAATATTCATATGGGAAGCAAAGGCTTTAAAACAATCAACCATAATTTGAGGATCAAGACCATATTTAGCACTAAGCTCTTGAAAATTAGCAGTTTTAGCAAAAGACTTAATGCAATCAAACTCATAATTCATACCTGATCCTTTACCTTTGTCGCTATCCCAACCTTCAATATTGTTTTGAATTGTTTCAAGCAGATCCCACTTGGTGTCAACATCCTTGCTTGTGAAAGACCCATCAAAGCATGCATCTAGATAGTCCTTGTGATATCCTGAAAACCTTGCATAAAAATTATTAATAACAATATTACGGGGAAGCTCATGAATAGGACATTTGAGCATTAGTGACTTCAATCTTCCCCACGCTTGGGCAATGCTTTCTCCATCATGAGGCCAAAAATTATATATCTGATTGTGATCTTTATGAATCTCACTTGGAGGATAGAATTTAGAATAAAAAAGAGGTACAATTTCCTCCCAGCCAATAGATGGACCATCCTTTAGTGTTCTATACCATTCCTCAGCTCTGCCTTTCAGTGAAAAAGAGAATAGCTTCTTCTTAACTTGGTTCATTGAAATACCTGCACACTGGAACAACTTGCATAATTCATGTATAAAAAGCAAATGATCACTAGGATGGACAGTTCCATCTCCTAAATAGCAGTTATCCCTGACATGTTCAATAATCTTAGTAGGTATTTTAAAAGGATGAGGAGCAGAAGCATCATTAGAAACATCACATATGGGAGATAAAATATTATCAGAACAAACTTTCTCCACTAAAGCCGGGGAACTAAAAATATCATACTTAACAAAACCAGCTTCCCCAAGCTTAGACTTTTCCATAGCATTAGCAATAACGGGATTCAAAGCATTCATACTAACAACACTATTAGCATGCAAATTAAGCTCCAAAGGTTTTTCAATTTTCTCTTCAAATCTAAACTCAGAAAAAAAACTAAAGAACTCTTTATTTTCCATTAAGCCTAACTAGTGAAAATAAAAACAAGAAACAAAAAGATATAATTGCAGAATCTAAAGGAAATAACTCCGAGAACTCACACAGGAGGATGCGAGTACCTTTTACCTTACCTCCCCGGCAACGGCGCCAGAAAAGAGCTTGATGTCTACGCACGTGTCTCTTCTTGTAGACAGTGTTGGGCCTCCAAGTGCAGAGGTTTGTAGAACAACAACAAGTTTCCCTTAAGTGGATCACCCAAGGTTTATCAAACTCAGGGAGGAAGAGGTCAAAGCTATCCCTCTCAAGCAACCCTGCAATTATGATACAGAAAGTCTCTTGTGTCCCCAACACACCCAATACACTTGTCAGATGTATAGGTGCACTAGTTCGGCGAAGATATAGTGAAATACAAGTGGTATAGATGATTATAAGTAGTAAATGCAATCTGGAATAAAAATGGCAGCAAGCAAACAAGTAACAAAACAGCAATTAAACGGTGTGCAAAGCTTGGAAATAAGGCCTAGGGATCATACTTTCACTAGTGGACACACTCCCAACAAATATAACATAATTGAACAAATAAATAACTTCTCTTCACTATGGTACTCTGAATTACTCTCCTATTGAATAACACTAATCATTGCGTAGGGCTACGAAGCACTCCTCAAAGTTCATCAAGTACTTGACAAACACCACTCATAGACATATCCAAATCAAATCATAACTCAAGATAAATATTATTGCAACTTAGACAAGTACTAACACGGTGCACACACTATCAACATTACACCATGAAAGGAGGAATAGATCACTTCAGTACTATCATAGCGATAATTATTCTCATAATCCATAAGAGATCACAATTGTAGCCTAGACCAAGTACCACCATGATGCACACACTATCACCGTTACACCATGGCAGGAGGAATAGATTACTTTAATAACACACTAGAGTACACATAATGAAGAAGAGTAACATCTACTTACTCAAATGATACAAAGCTCACGATCACATAAAGATCACATCATGGGAGAGAGAGGTGAACCACATAGCTATCGGTAGGGCCCTTAGCCCCGGGGATGAACTACTCCCTCCTCATCATAGGAGACAGCAAGGTTGATGGAGATGGTGGTGAGGTCGATGGAGACGGCGGAGATGGCGATGGAGACCGATGGAGATGGCTCCGGGGGCACTTCCCCATCCCGGCAGGGTGCCGGAACAGAGACTTCTATCCCCCAAAATTTGTCGACGGCGGCGGTGGAGCTACAGAACTGTTCTAGAAATTTTGCCGACTCTCCTAGGGTTTTCTGTCCCGAGGCTTTATATAGGCGAAGGGGCATCATCAGGAGTGGCCCCAGGCCTCCTCACACCTAGGCGGCGCGGCCAGGGCCTGGGCCGCGCCGGCCTAGTGTAAGGCTGGCCTGTGGCCCCTCTCCTTCGCCTCTTCGGATCTCTGGAAGCTTCCGGGAAAAATAAGACTTTAGGAACTTGTTTCATCCAATTCCGAGAATATTTCCTGTGTAGCTTTTCTGAAACACAAAAACAGCATAAAACAGGGAACTGGCACTGTGGCATCTTGTCAATAGGTTAGTTCCAGAAATCACATAAAAACGTCACGAAGTGTAACGAAACACAAGGCAAATGGTGTAACAACAAGCATGGAGCATCAAAAATTATAGATATGTTTGAGACGTATTACCCTCCAAGAGTAACAAGCTCATGGTCTCTCACTCGAACAAATCATAATGGAGAGCTCAACACTATACAAGGATGCAAAGCAAGAACACAAGGGGAAGTGCTCAAATCCTTCTCTCTCAAATCCCACCAAGGCAACAAATGCTATGGAGGAGTTAGAGAAGAAGAACAAGGGTGGAGGTCAACCAATGACTCCAAGATCTTGATTCAAAGGATTCCCCTCACTTAGAGGAGGAATGACTTGGTGGAGATTGTAGATCAAGATCTCCTCTCTCAAATCTCTCAAAAAGATGCAAGAATCATTGGAGGGAAGAGGGAGGAAGAAAGCTCAAGAGGGTCAACAATGAAGGTGTATTTCGTGCTCAAGAACCCTAGAAAACCATTGGGGAAGAAGCCCCTTTTATAGGAAAAGCCAAATATGGCCGTTGGGGGCGAAACTGGAATTCCCGGTTGAATTCTCGGTTTGACCGGAAATTCTCGGTTGAATTTCCGGTTTAAACCGAGCCAAAACCAAAAATATAAGAAAACAGTTCTGCAACTTTTTGGTTGATTTTCGGTTGAATTTTTGGTCCAAACCGAGCTCAGAACCGGCAGAAAATATCCTCACAAAAAATGTGATAACTTTTACATCCGGACTCGGATTTTAAGAAACTTGGGCTTTTTGAAAAGCTAAGAAAAATATCTATCCAATGGAGACCATAAAACCCAAGAAGTAGTAAGAGATAAAATACCAAATAAGAAGAGGTGAAAACCTCTTTTAAGATAGAACCGGTAAAACCTCCAAACTCGAAAACGCGATAAAAGATGCATACGGATTCCATTTTCGATGAACTTGGACTTGTTGGAAAGCTAGAAACAAGCACAAGAACCTCACAGGAGAAACACCAAGAAGCAATAAATTAGGAAGATGCAAAGCATGCAAAAGATTGAGCTCCCTAAGACGATGTGATCAATTTACCCAACTGAAAGCCCCTCTTGATAGTGCGGCTATCTATCCTATAACCCGGTCTCCCAACAAACACCTTGAGACCGGTAAAAGGAAAACCTAGCAAGGACAAACCTTTGCCTTGCACACCCCACTTGATCTTGATGATGATGCTTCATGCTTCCGTCAAGCCGGAATGCTTTACTTGATCATTGTTGCTTTGTGAAGACTTTCAATATATATGCTCCCCCATACACCACTATGGGATACATTCACTAAGGCATGTCTTCACAATTCTATTATCACCAAATGGATGACAAGCTTAAAGCATATGATCTTCTCGAGATGCTTATCTTGAAACTTGCACTTCACAACCTTGATGACAACCACCACTTGATGTCATCCTTTCATGGTCTATATGAAATCTCACTAGTGATGCATATCCATGACACAATACCTAACCCACATAGACAACACAAACATAGATATGTAATGGGTTAGTTCACAAAGCATAATTGATAAACCATACCATACCACAAGACCGATTGGTCCCATGTGGCACATTCTTTATGCTTCATGTGTTGACCAAACTATAATCCAATCTTTGATCTTTGCCTTGGTCAACCTTGAATCTTCTCATGCTCTATCACAATATCTTGAGCCACATAAAGAATTCTTCATTTGATTGCATGCTCTAGGTATTAGTCAATCATATCTCAACTCATGAGACCATCATGACCTCGACATAGAGTCATATCTTGAATTCTTCTCATATAACCAAACTCTCAAGATCTTGAGACTCCTTGGCTTAACACATAAGCTAGAGCATGGATTAAATGAGTTCTACACAAGAACTACATCTTTATTTCTTCTTCTTGATCATAATGAATTCACCTCTTCTATTCAATGATCTTGATGCCAATACTTAAGATAAATCTTTATCTTCATAGCATCCAAGCCTTGAATCCAACACATGGACTTCAAGCAATTCCTATGAACAATTCCTTCACAAAAAGCTCAATGAAAACATTAGTCCATAGGGATTGTCATTAATTACCAAAAACACACTTAGGGGCAATTACCCTTACACTAACAACGGAGAGCATGCAAGATTATAAACAACATAGAGATAACATAAGATAAAATTCAGTACTTCAACTCAATCATAACACCAATATTCATTGGATCCCAACAAACACAATATGTAGAATTACATAACAGTGATCTCGATCATGTAAGGCAGCTCACGAGATCTAAACATGAAGCATATGGTGGAGAAGACAACCATCTAGCTACTGCTATGGACCCATAATCCAAGGAAGACTACTCACTCATCGCGCCGGAGGAAAGCATGGCGATGAAGAAGACCTTCGGTGGTGATTCCCCTATCTGGCAGGGTCCCAGGAAGAGCTTCTGGACCCTCCCGATCTTTAGGTCGATGGCGCCGGCGGATCGCGATGTGTTCTAGAAAAGTGATCGGGTCTTTAGGTTTTTCCTGTCAAGGGGGTCTTTATAGGTGAAGGGGCGGCGTCAGAAGTGGACCAGGGGGCCCACACCACAGGCCGACACGGGATAGGGGTGGGCCGCGCCCCCTGGTGGTGTGGCCACCCTCTGGTCTGGCTCCATCTCCTCTTCGGTGTTCTGGAAGCTCCTGTGAATATCCGGACGTCTGGCTTTGGTTTCGTCTAATTCCGAGAATATTTCCTGTGTAACTTTTCTGAAACACAAAAACAGCAGAAAACGGGGAACTGGCAATATGGCATCACGTTAATAGGTTAGTTCCAGAAAATACATAAAAATGCCACGAAGTGTAATGAAACACTAAGCAAATGGTGTAAAAACAAGCATGGAGCATCAAAAATTATGGATACGTTGGAGACGTATCAGCATCCCCAAGCTTAACTCCTGCTCATCCTCGAGTAGGTAAGTGATAACAAAAGAAATAATTTTTGTGGTGACATGCACCTACACAATCTTGATCATATATGTAAGCGTTGTGCGCTAGGATCAAAAGAACTTAAAATGGGCATGAAAGATATAATCTTGATAGAAAAAACTTAGCAACCATGTTATAACATGAAAAAGAACACAAACAAAAGATCATGAAAATGAAACAATGAAAGTCAAACGTGTGTTCAAATCATAAGGAAAAACATACAAATGGTTTTTAGCTTGTCCTTCATGAGAGAGCAAAACATAAATGCATAGGACACCTTCAAGTTTAAGAGGGCAACTAGATACAAATAATTTAAGAACAAGTGAAACCAACAATATGAATCAATCAATAAAAACTTTGGGACAATGCACATTATACTCAGAATGACAACTATGCTCTCTTAGACGGTGCATAAAGGTAGAAGGTGGAGACTCAACATAAAAGTAAAAGAAAGGCCCTTCGTGGAGGGAAGCAGTGATTAAACATGTGCTAGAGCTTTTCATTTGTAAAACAGAGATAAAAATTGGGTTTTGAGAGGTGGTTGTTTTTGTCAACAACTAGCAATGGGGTCTTACTATCTTCCATAATAAACAAGTGAGAGCGGTTCTGAGATCTTTGAAAATTTGGCACATTGGTGCTCTTTTATAAAGCTTTGGCACTCCTCCCCACCTTTTTTTCTTTCTCAAACCATGGCTAACCGATTCCATCGGGTGCCCACCAACATTCACATACCATGGAGGAGTGCCTTTTTTCTTTTCTTTTAAAATTAGATTGCAATGGTCTGACCAGCTCTCATGCAAAATTAATGACGAGCAGATGAAGCTGCCTAGTCGAGGGGTACTTAATTTAATTTGGAAGATAGCAATTCTAACCACTACATCCCCATGAGCTAAAAATAGTGGCACAAAATGAGAAGTAGTTGAAAGTTTTGAAAGGTAGCACATGAAAATTTACTTGGAATGGCTTACAAATACCATGCATAGGAATTTATAGTGGACACAATGGCGAACTTGGTTTTTAGGAGTTGGATGCACGAGTAGAGCTTATACTCAGTACAAAATGAGGGCTAGCAAAAGACTGGGAGCGACCAACTAAGAGAGCAATAATGGCCATAATCATGCAGAGCGACAAAGCGACATTAAAAGAAGCATAAGATGGCATCAAAAGTCAAAAACTAAATGATCATAGAGGCAATGGCAACTTTGTTTGAGTCAAACATGTGTGAGCATGCGCCAAGTCAACCCAAATAAAGCATCAAGGAGAAAACCAAAATAATGCTTCCAAATAATTAAAACAACGCATGATTTTTCAAAGGCTCATTAAGCAATCTCAGTTATTTGAGACAAGTCATGCTACAGCAAAACCACTAAGCATACTATCAAAAAGACATCAAGCATGATATACAAAAGCCTAGGCTGCAGTCTACACAAGCTCCTTCTTGTACCACTTTTTTGCATAAAGCTTTTTCTCTTTTCCAATACCATTCAAACTTTTTATAAACAACTCTTTTGATGAAAACCAATATGGACTAGAGGCAAAAATACACCTTGATAAAAAGATATAACAAGATCTGAACATAAATCAAGGCAAAAATCGAAATCTAAACGTAGTTCTAGAAAAAGAGAACACTCGTTGAAAAGAATAGAGTGAAAAACGGAGTGTTCTTGGCAAATGAAAAGCAAGGCAACTTCTCCAAAAGAAATTTGTTGGGGTCCAACCATTTATTGAAGCAAACAAACTAAGCAAAACTAAAAACTAAAAACAACTGACACTCCAAGAAAAACGCATAATGCATGAAGCAATAAAAATATAGTGCGTTGAAAGGTGACCTGATTTTTGCCGATGAAGAAGGGGTGCCTCGGGGGCATCCCCAAGCTTTGACGCTTGTACTTCTTGGATATTTCTTGGGGTGACATGGGCATCCCCAAGCTTGAGCTTTTGTCCATTCTTCAAGTCATCTCATCATTCTCCAATCCCTACACTTGAAAACTTCCTTCATACAAAACTAAACACAAATCTTTTAGCAACATTAGTGTAAGCATAACATTGAATCAACCCTTTTTGCTTTAGGTTTCAAATCAAAACCACCATATATAAAGCATATACTACTGTAGCAACTTCCCCAAAAGTTCCGTCATCAAAATAACTCAAAAAGAAAGCGATAAAGCGGCAAACACAAATATTGGCAGAAATCTGTCAAAACAGAATAGCTGACAAAGGTCGAATTTTTAGAGGGTTTTCTATTGCTCAAATCAAAAAGTGTTCAGCTAATAAAAGTTTGGATATAACCTGGGGCATATGCACAAGAAATCGCAGGACCAAAAGATATACAGAGAATGTTCAAGAATTTTTACGGTGTAGCACCGAAAACTGTTTCAGGACAGCAACATCCCCAAATCTTACCTCGCTCAAATTAGAGGCTTCTCTTGGCACAAAAACGAAATAAAAAGGATAAGGAGAGGTTATTACAGTAGTAATAACTTCCAAGACTTAAAAAGAAAAATAACTGAATGTAAAAACATTGGGTTATCTCCCAAGAGTGCTTTTCTTTATCGCCTTTGAGCTAGGCGCAGAAAGTGTGAATCAAGTAATATCAAGTGATGAAGCATCAAGCTCATAATTTGCTCTAAGAATAGAGTCAAAAAGTAATTTCTTCCTCTTTCTAGGGAAGTGTTCCATACCTTTCTTGAGTGGGAATTGATATTTGATGGTGCCTTCCCTCATATCAATGATGGCACCTACAGTTCGAAGAAAGGGTCTTCCCAAAATAATAGGACATGAAGCATTGCATTCAACATCCATGACAAGAAAATCAACAGGAACAAGGTTATTGTTAACCATAATAAGAATATCATTAATTCTTCCCAAAGGTTTCTTCTTAGCAACATCAGCAATAGGAACATCATAATAACACTTTTCAAGAGGTGGTAAATCAAGCATGTCATAAATCTTTCTATATGATAGAAATACTAGCACCTAGATCACATAAAGCATGGCAATCAAAACCATTAACATGCATATCAATGATGGGTTCCCAACCATCTTCTAACTTCTTGGGAATGGAAGCTTTTTTGCTTCAACTTTTCATCCCTAATTTTCATGAGAGCATTGGTAATATGCTTAGTAAAAGCAACATTTAAAGAACTAGCATTAGGAGTCAAAGCAAGATTTTGCAAGAACAAAATAACTTCAGATATATTGCAGCCATCAACATCAAAATCATTAAAGGAAGTAGAGATATCATCTCCTACACTCCAAAAAATTTCAGCACTCTTTTGAGAAAAAGTTTTGGCAGTTTTAGGCTTTCTAACATAAGGAGTGGGAGTTTTCTGTACACCAATCAAAGTAAGAGGATTGCTTGCATTAGGAGCAACATAATTAGAGGTAGTAATAGTATATACCTTCATCTTTCTAGCTATCTCATCTTCTCTTTCCCACCTGGCATGCAATTCTGCTAGCATCCTAACATTTTCATCAATTCTAACTTGGATATCATTAGCAGTAGCAAAAGGATCAGGCTTAGCGAACATTCTGTTAACCAAAGAAGATTGCGCACTAGACAAAGACGAAATATTGGTTTCAGCTTTGGAAACCTTAGCTTGCAACTCAGGAATAGCCTTGTTTAAATTTTCAAGTTGATGACTAATAGTCCTCAACAGAGCTAATTGCTCCTCCATAGTCTTGGTGAAAGCCCTGTTCTGCTCATATTGCACCTGCATAAAATTCTTGGTAGCCTTTTCAAGTTCAAAAATTCTTTCTTCACTAGGCATTTTAGGTCTACCAAGATAGCTATTATCACCATTAGAAGGAAATGGCCTATAATTGTTGCTAGCAAAATTGTTCCTATAAGCATTGTTGTTAAAATTATTATTTCTAATGAAGTTTACATCAACATGCTCTTCTTGAGCAACCAAAGAGGCTAAAGGAACATTATTAGGATCAACATGAGTCCTATCATTTGAAAGCATAAGCATAATAGCATCAATCTTATCAGTCAAGGAAGAGGTTTCCTCAATAGAATTTACCTTCTTACCTTGTGGTGCTCTCTCGGTGTGCCATTTGGAGTAGGGATTTCTATTTTCGTGCCCTCAGGTCGTTAGTTGTACTCAGTTTTCCCCAGCCGCTTAGTTTTTCCTCAGTTTTCCCCTCGCTCTAGTTTGAAACCCCTCGCAGACGCTCGGACGGGAGGTTTGCCGTTTAGTTGACCGTTCCATGCTGACGTGTGGGGCCGCGTCGTGTGGGGCCGCGTCACGTGGGGCTGGTAGAACGGGACCGCGTGGGATAGGACGAGACCGCATTTGGTTGTACGTGAGAGCTCGGTTTTGTCTCTCTCGGCCCAAATTGGCATTTTTCAGAGCGCCTTTTTCCCCTCTCTCTCTCTATAACAGTTCTCTCTCTTTTCACCAAATTAGTATCAAATCTAGAGAAGCTTCTATCTCTGTCTTTCTTTAATGATTGTTGCCTTTTGGCCCTCATTTTTTGCCCAATATGTTAACAAATCTAGTAGCAAATCTAGAAGCTAGTAGAGGATAAATTCACAGCAGCATAATAAATCAAGAAAATATAGGAAAAGCTGCATACAGCAGCCAACATAGCATATATATATATATTGAGCGCAGATCCAACAGTACTACCGATCCCTAGATCCAACATAAGCTACATTTTACATGGGATTAAGCTTGGAGGCTACGCAGGTGAATCCCAAGTGCTTTGTGTTTGGCCATGAACGCATGCACGTTCACGGTCGTTCCAACTCTAGCGCCGCCGGTGGCACTGCCAAGGGATTCGGCATGGTTCACCAGGCAGTTGAAGTCGGTGGTGCGGAGCCTCCTGTTGCAGAAGGGGCACCTGTAAACGCCTCGAGCAAAGTGGCGATCGTAATGGCCGGACTACAGCCTCCTGAGGACGTGACGAGTCTTGGTGTGGAAGGACTCGTCGTCGCTGTCAACGTCGCTGCTCTGCACCTGTCACGTAGCACCAAAGATCAAAAAACACGGAGTCAATTGCAGCGATGATGGAACAGAGAGTGAACAAAAGATCATGCATGATAATATGGGCACGAAAAAAAGAAGCCTCAGTTACATTGGACACACTTATATCCAAGATTTGGGTCAGTGAACCAAAGATCATGCACAACAAATTTGTACACACCAATTGTTCACAGACCAAACCCTGAATCAATTTGTGCCCAAATATTCATCATCATCGGCACAAATTAACGGGATGGGATTGATTACTCACATAAGTTAACCGAATCGTAAACAAAAGCAAATCACAAACACTAATAACGCTAGATCTATCATAATAACGCTAGATCTATCATAAAAGGATTGAACTAGGAACAGACTAACCCTAATAACGCTAGATCTATCATAAAAGGATTGAACTAGGAATAGACGAACCCTAATAATGCTAGATCTATCATAAAAGGATTGAACTAGGAACAGACGAACCCTAATAACGCTAGATCTAACACAAAAGGATTGAAATGGCATAAGAACAAGGGAACAAAGGGTTACCTCTGGGTAGTCGTCGACGATGCTGGTGTCATAGGGGTTCGCCGGCGCGATGTACGGCACTGGTTCGTACGGGTCTTCGTACAGGTCCCAATCGACGGGTGCCTGGATGGGGGCCTGGACGGGGGCCTGGACGGGGGCCTGGACGGGAGCCTGGACGGGGGCGGCGGCCATTGCGCCGGCGGCTGATGCGCCGGCGCCTACGTCGGAAGCAGCGACGGGGCCCTGGACGGGGCCGGCGGCCGATGCGCCGGCGGAAGATGCGCCGGCGGCCGATGCGCCGGAAGATGCGCCGGTGGCCGATGCGCCGGCGGCTACGTCGGCAATGGGCATCTCATGCTTCTCCATCGCCAGGGTTTTTTCTTAGGGGGTTTTTCGACGCGAAGTAGAGAAGATGATGGGACAGGAGAGGCGGTTGCAGTGAGAATGAGAGTGGGCAAGCATCGAGAGAGAGAAAGAGGGGCTCTATAAAGACGAAGGTGGCGTTTGGTGTACTGCAACACCCGTCCGCTATGCACGGCTGCAGCGTGCACCGTGACACGCGTACTCAGTTCTACCCTCGGGCCTTATTCAGAAATTTTATATGCACTCAGTTTTCCCCTCGAGTACTAGACTGGCAAGTGCAATATACTCAGTTCTACCCTCAAGTAGCTGGTCAACATAGAGTCAACAAATGAGATTAACATAGCTAATTGAGTCATTTCATGCGCAAAAAATCCAAAAAAATAAAAACATAGTGGCACCTACTCATGGAGTCTTCCTACGCAACCTGCCACCTTAACCAACATAGATAAATCATGTTTTACCACAAATTGCCACTTCTCATAATCACTAGTAGCTATGAAGATGCATGGTTTTCCACTCAAACCCCTTTGCAAAACATCTTCCCCAAAACATAGTTTGTCTAAATGAGGCCATAATTGTCACACTCATGTATATTTGAATTGCAAATAATTTGATGTAGCCCAATATGAATTATATTGTACAAAACACGCATTTTTCATTTTGTAATTATTTTGTTTAAATCCCTTAGTCTATTTACTATTTATGTGCCCTTGGTTTCTTAGTACTACTCAGTTTTGCCCTCAAGTACTGTCACAAATGCTCACAGAAACCCAAACTTATCCTGATTGGTTGAGCGGTTGTCACACGGATCGACTCCACCAACCGTTGATCCACTGATCTAACGGGCAGTATACCCCTATCCGTCTCTTCGTGGCCACCCCTCTCTCTCTTTTCGTGGCCACCCCTCTCTCTCTTTTCGTGGCCACCCCTCTCTCTCTGTCGGTGGATCAACGGTTGGTGGAGTCGATCCGTGTGCATTTATGGATTATTTTACCACGTAACTATCCCTTCCCTCTATTATCAACGGTTGGTGGAGTCGATCCATGTGCATTTATGGATTATTTATGGAGTCTATTTATGCATTATTTTCCACGATTTAAAAATGTTAAACTAAAAAGTGGTAAACAAGAGACATACATATTTATCACCCCTATTATCAACTATCTTTAGCATTCCTTTTCTTTTAGGGAATTTAGTTTTGGTAATTTGAAATGGCCCAAAAGTGGTATAATTTTGGTAGAAACATGAGACATACATGTTTGGCATATTTGGGGCATTTCGGTGAATGAATTATTTATCACCCCTCTAACAATTATCAACTATCTTTAGCATTCCTTTTCTTTTAGGGAAAATAGTTTTTTGGCAATTTGAAACAGCCCAAAAATGGTATAATTCTGGTAGAAACATGAGACATACATATTTGGCATATTTGTGGGATTTCGGTAAATGGATTATTTATCACCCTTCTAACAATTATCAACTATCTTTAGCATTCCTTTTCTTTTAGGGAATATAGTTTTGGCAATTTGAAACGGCCCAAAAATGGTATAATTCTGGTAGAAACATGCGACATACATATTTGGCATATTTGTGGGATTTCGGTGAATGGATTATTTATCACCCCTCTAACAATTATCAACTTTCTTTAGCATTCCTTTTCTTTTAGGGAATATAGTTTGGGATATAGTTTTGGTTATTTGAAACATCCCAAAAGTGGTATAATTTTGGTATAAACATGAGACATACATATATGTCACCCCTCTAACAATTATCAACTATCTTTAGCATTCCTATATTCCCTAACACTTATTTTTTTTGGTAATTTCGGTGAATGCACACACTAACTTTGAAAACAACTACAAGTACATGTAACTGAATAATGGATTTGTAACAAGAGATCCCTTGTAACAACTTCTAGCGCTTGACGAGCAATGATAAGAATCCGATCGCAATTATACAACAACAAAAATAACCAGCCATCAGATTAGCTTGCTTCTTCAACTCGATCAGCTGCTTTAACTGCTTGTTCATTTTCTTCAGTTCTCCCTTCACTTCCACCAGTTCTGCATTGGGAGCATTAGGCATAATCGGGATGGCCCCTCTCTCCACCGCATTCTCTACAGCAAGTACCCCCCCCCTCCCAAATTGCGCTCCCCAATACCGCCAATTGATTCCTGCAATTTAAGCCTCTGTACGTACACATCGATCCACTCGAAATAACTGCATTTCTCCAGGATCTGAAAACAACAACGTGAACCCTAAATCCCAAATTCGAGGGAATAACAAGAAAATCGATAGAAAACAGAGCAATTGGAGCGAGATCTAACCTCATCCCCCTCTCTATATGGCAATCTCTCGCATGCAAGGAACTCACGTCCACGGTTGCCGTTGTCGTTCGTCTTACAGATCGACCGCTTCAGAGGCTCTTGGCGTGGGCAGTCAGGGCATCTTGTCAAAGGCACGGGTCCATACTGCGGCCATGAAGAACGGGAGGTCGAAGAGAAACTAGACATCACCCGCCTGCCGGGGAAGGGCTGCCGCTGCCGGAGAAGAAGAACAATGGGGCGCGGGGAAAGAAGGGGGAAGCAATGGCACGGGCACGGGCACGGGCGCGGGGCTGGCTTGGGCTCCCATTTTGCAATGGGCACCTGGGTAAGCTGTGGGTCCGGCGCGCTAACATAGACAAGTTGCGGGTCCCACGATGATCTGGATAAGTGGAGGCATGTCCACTGCGGGGCACCAACGGCGGCCCCACTTGCCGGCACCAACGGCGGCCCCACTTGCCAGCACCAACCAACGGTCAACTTAACGGGATTCCTCCCGTCCGAGCGTCTGCGAGGGGTTTCAAACTAGAGCGAGGGGAAAACTGAGGAAAAGTTAAGCAGCTGGGGAAAACTGAGTACAACTAACGACCTGAGGGCACGAAAATAGAAATCCCTTTGGAGTAATTTATCATCATATTGTCGAGAAGCTTTGTTGCGGCGCCCAAGGTAAGGGGCATAAAAGTGCCTCCAGCAGCTGAATCAAGTAGGTTCCTTGAAGAAAAAATCAGTCCTGCATAAAAAGTTTGAACAATCATCCAAGTAGTCAGTCCATGAGTGGGACAATTCTTTATCATAGATTTTATTCTTTCCCAAGCTTGAGCAACATGTTCATTATCAAACTGACTAAACTTCATAATCTTAGCAGGAGGATCATATCTACCAATAAAAGCATCCTTACACTTAGCCCATGAATCAATACTATTTTTAGGCAAAGACAGCAACCAATCCTTAGCTTTTCCTCTCAAAGAAAAAGAAAATAACTTAAGCTTAATAATATCACTCTCTACATCCTTATATTTCTGCATCTCACATAACTCAACAAAATTGTTGAGATGAGCTGCAGCATCATCAGTACTAGCACCAGAAAATTGCTCTTTCATAACAAGGTTCAACAAAGCAGGCTTAATCTCATAAAAATTTGCAGCAGGAGCAGGTGGCGCAATAGGAGTGCAGATAAAATCACTATTATTAGTGCTAGTAAAATCACACAACTTGGTGTTCTTAGGAGTAGCCATTCTAGCAAAACTAAAAGTAGACAAGTAAAAACAACTATCAAGGATACTAATTTTTTGTGTTTTTGATAAAATGATGCAAGTAAAAATAAAGTGAAGCAAAACTTAAAACAAAGTAAAGGATGTGCGTGCAAAACTCCCCTTGCAGAAGTCTTCTTTTTCCTCCCCGGCAACAGCGCCAGAAAAGAGCTTGATGTGGCACGGTGTTGATTATGAAAAGCACTGTCCAGTTGGGAACCCCAAGAGGAAGGTATGATGAATATAGCAGCAAGGTTTTCCCTCAGTAAGAAACCAAGGTTTATCGATCCAAAGGGGAAGAAGCCAAATGACTGAAGGTGATGCTTGCTAGCTTGCAACAGCTCCGGACAATTTATAAGGCACCTCGTCCAGTGCTTTGCTTTGCCAGCTGCAACATGGAACCTGCATACAACACAACCAAATACTTTGCTCCCAACTTACGATGAGGTTGTCAATCTCATCGATTTGCTGTAAACAAAGGAATGAGCGTATCGAGTGGAAAATAGTAATAGTATGCGAGTAAAGTAAACAGTGCGAGTAAAGTAAACATGTGATAGCAATGTAAAGGAAATAGGATCGGGGTCCACAGTTCACTAGTGGTGTCTCTCCATAAGATAAAATAACACATGCTGGGTAAACAAATTACAGTTGGGCAATTGATAGAATAAAGACAACGTGATATGTCAAGAGAATCACTATGAGATTTACTCTGGGCATTACAACAAGATACATAGACCGCCATCCAACTGCATCTATGACTAATAATCCACTTGTGGCAAATCAATCTGAGAACTCCACAAGTATTAAGTTATGAACAACAGATAACTGCATTAAGCAAAGTGTGTAATGTAAACAAAGCATATGCCCTCGAGCATATGAATGTTGTTTTCTCCCTAGTAGCAATAGCACATCTACAACCTTAGAGGTTTCTGTCACTCCCCCAGATTAAATAGAGGCATGAACCCACTATCGAGCATAAATAGCCCCTCTTGGAGTTACTAGCAACTACTCGGCCAAGATAGCTACTAACAACGGAGAGCATGCAAGATCATAAACAATATAGAGATAATATAAGATAAAATTTAGTACTTCAACTCAATCATAACACCAATATTCATCGGATCCCAACAAATACAACATGTAGAATTACATAACGGTGATCTCGATCATGTAAGGCAGCTCACGAGATCTAAACATGAAGCACATGGTGGAGAAGACAACCATCTAGCTACTGCTATGGACCCATAGTCCAATGTAGACTACTCACTCATCGCGCCAGGAGGCAAGCATGGCGATGAAGAAGAACTCCGGTGGCGATTCCCCTCTCCGGCAAGGTGCCGGGAAGAGCTTCTGGACCCTCCCGATCTTCGGGTCGACGGCGGCGGTGGATCACGATGTGTTCTGGAAAAGTGATCGGGTCTTTAGGTTTTTCCCATCGGGGGGGTCTTTATAGGCGAAGGGGCGGCATCAGAAGTGGACCAGGGGGCCCACACCACAGGCCGGCGCGGGCCAGGGGTGAGCCGTGCCCCTGGTGGTGTGGCCACCCTCTGGTCCGGCTCCGTCTCCTCTTCGGTGTTCTGGAAGCTCCTGTGAATATCTGGACATCTGGCTTTGGTTTCATCCAATTCCGAGAATATTTCATGTGTAACTTTTCTAAAACACAAAAATAGCAGAAAATAGGGAACTGGCACTGTGGCATCTCGTTAATAGGTTAGTTCTGGAAAATGCATAAAAATGCCACGAAGTGTAACGAAACACTAAGCAAATGGTGTAAAAACAATCATGGAGCATAGAAAATTATGGATACGTTGGAGACGTATCACTTGGGTTCCACCTAGGAGCTGGTTGACGCGCCGGTCCAGCTCTGTCCCTTCTATACTACCCTTCCAGATCCTGGTGGTATCCCTGAGCCCCGTGAATGCCCACATCGGGTGGCTGCAGCATTGGAGGGGCGCCACCAGCTCCTAGAGGAAGGTGGTGATGACATGGCGAGCCATAATGCCTTTGGCGCACAACTCTCAGATGCGCCCCACTGCAGGGGCAAGCTCGCCATCGCGTGGATCAAGCTCTTGCCAGTCCGCCTTGTTGGCCAGAAGGGTGCTTGGCTCAGCAAAAAGGGAATCTGCCTCCGATAGCTGAACCTAGCACCAGTCCGTGCACCAAGGATCCCACTTCTTCTGGGAAATGTCGATGTAATCCCACCCCCGACCGTCGTGGAGGCGGAAGGTGAACTCGTCAGTCATAGCGCCGCCTGACTCCAACCTCACGTTGTAGTAATGGTGGAAGAGCGCGACCGATGGATGAACCCCTATGAAGGCCTTGCAGAGGAACTGGAAGATCGCCAGAGCCAAGAGGGAGTTTGGTTGAAGCTACAACAGCAGCAGCCCGTACTCCTCCAGGACGGCATGGAGGAACAGAGACAGCGGCAGCACAACCCCCGCCATCAAGAAACAGGTGAAGATGCACGCGTCCAAGCGCGCACGGGGCCCGGACTCCTTGGTGTCCAGAAGGAGCGTGGCCCCATGCTCGTTGGTCTTGTCAGCGACCCACCCCGCAAGCTCGGCGGCGTGGGTCCAATGGCTGCGAGGCAGGCAAACGGGCATGGTCCACCAAATCTGATCCGCCTCTAGCTCCTGGGGAGTCTTGACGCGTTTGGGGGCCATGCTGTCGCCGGCGACGAGGGACGCGCACAGGGAGATGCAGAAGACGACGGATAGGAGGAAGAAGGTGGAGCGCGGTAGGGAGTTGGGAGTGTGGAAGAGAGATTGGGATCCGTTCACCCCTTTTAAAGGAGGTGAGCGCGAGTCCTTGATCTCCTCTGCTCCCACATTAATTACCACGCGCGGTTCCCACGACTTCAACGCGTGGCAGCCGTCCCACTACTCCCAGCAGTTTTCGCATCGTTGCGAGAACCGAGGTGTTGTGGGCAGGCATCAGAGTCATCGCATGACCCTTCGGGCCTGCAATGCACTTAAGACCCCACTGGTGTGTCAGACCTGTGTGGTATGGCCCATCACATCCATCGCGACTGGTCGCATCGCTAGGCCCACGCGCCTTTCCTTTTTGGGCCATACCTCGGCAACCAAGGAGCGCCATTGTCGGGGCATGGTCGGGGGATACTTTCATCGCTCTGGACCAGGGGATCCCTGCGACGTCCGCGTGGCCTGCTCAACCTAGAAAGAAGCTAAGGCTCCACTTCCTAGGGACCTCGGTGCGGCCGTGCAGCGCGGCCCGGCAATGCATTGCTGGGCATCGACAGAGGCCCTTCCCCCTTTTGCCGGGGAAGGAGGTGTACTGGAGAAGGCTCTTTCCCTAGGCGGGGGAAAGAAAGCTTACGAGAGAAGGCTCCTCTCCTTGCCGGGAGGAATGAGCTGGGCGGGAAGACCCATGAGTCAAAGGTGTTCGGCATGCGTGTCGTGTGTATCCTGCGGAGAGATCTCGTGTCCCCTCCCGGGAACGCGCATGGCGGATGCGCGGCGAAAACTCGCTACGGCGGACAAGCAGAGGTCATCATCACACGCTACACACGTGGTTAATGTGGACAAGACCGGTCGATCTTGTCCCATCAGTGCAGTGTGTAGGCTGGCATGACAGACAGCGCGGCTCGTAGCCCTGCAGGGCTATGCCACCGCCCAAAACCGAGCGACATCTGTATCACATGCAAGCCGACCATTGTGGTATCCCCTTGACCTATAAAAGGAGGACCAGGTCTTGGTCCTAGAGGACCGACACTTTTTTCAAGTTCACAAGCATCAGTCTTCGGACAATAGGAAGACAAGTGTAGCCTAGAGTTGAACACTTTCAAGTCCGGTGGGCGAGGGCTTAACTTGTCGGCCACCGGCGACCTGTACACCCTCCGGCAACCACTTCATCAACAGAAGATCAGACAACCTCCGGCAACCACTTCATCAACAGAAGATCAGACAACCTGGAAGTAGGATTTTACGCGAGATCCTCTCTCGCGGCCTGAACCAGGGTAAACTCCTCGTGTGCTTTTCTGTGTGTGTGCTCTGTGGTGATGAAGGTGTCTCGCTCGCGCCACTTGTCGAACAATTCAAGGGGTGTGTTTCCCCTGGTGTCCGAGTTTCGACACTCGACATGGTGTGAGCCTCTAAGTTAAATTGAAAGTTGTACTCCCTCTGATCCATATTACTTATCGCTAGTATGGATGTATCTAAACATATTTTAGTGCTAGATATATCTGTATTCATGAAAGGTAATACGGGTTGGAGGAGTATCAAAGTTAACACATGAATCAAAGTTTTCTGAACTGTACTACAAGGAGCAATGAAAAATCTGGAACTACAGAGTACGAATCAAAATAGATGCTATTGGTCGATAGAACAAACCAACATATTCATATGTATCTTGTAGAGACATGTCCCAATTCCCCATCTAGATTAGCACCGCCAGTAGGAAGGGAAAGAAAGTACTCCCTCCGTTTTAAAATATAAGATGTTTTAGCTTTACAAAGTAGAGAGTGGATTTGGTACACACCTCGATACGTACACACCCATGCATAATCGTTGGATGCTTTTTAGCACCGTTGGATTCTCTTGATGACTAACAGCTAACTAACGGTTAGCACACGGCCACGGTATGCATGCATGCATAAAAGATGCTCAAAGTCTTGTCGCTAAGTGCATTGTTGCCATCTCAGAAAAAGATGCTCAAAGTATTTATTCACAACTTGTTCAAGATTCAGACACAACTCTAACATTATTCATACTATTTTTCTAAGTGAAACCAATCAAGTTAAACAAATTTATACTAGGATCATATATCTGAAAATGAACTAAAACAGTTTTTAGACAGATCCATATAGGATCCAACCAAACTTTGAAGACCTCCGGGTGAATCCAAGCAGATCCACCACTAAAATCAGCTCATATAGGCAAATCCAATCCAAACAAGCATCTCCCTGGCAAAAGCGAATCTCCCTGGCAAAATTTACAAGGCCGACGAGTTCCGGCCGGCAGCGTATCGATGAAATCCTTCACCAACCGAATCGATCTGAACGCAAACGGGCAGGGAAGAAACGAAGAACCGAGCGGGAGAGGCGGAGGCACAACGAACTTGGAAGCTCCCGTCACTGCTCTGGGTCAGCGCTCGGTCGATCTTGGCTAGTTGACCGTGTGAGGAGGTTGGGCACCATGGCTGGACCACGGAATGGCGGAGGAGGTCCGCGGGCTGCTTGGTCGTTGCTGGGCCTGGGGATCGACCTATGGTGACAGAAATCGGGGCAGGAGGAGCCTGGAGCCTCGAGCCGCACCGCCTCGTCCACGGGGAGCTGGAGTCCAGGGCAGGGACCAGCAGAGCCGAGCTCCCCCCTCCGCGTCCAGGAGCCGGAGCTTCTACGGCGGGCCGCGGACATCGGGGAGACCCCGCACCGCCTTCTCCCTCCTCCGAGCTCAGAAGCCGCACGCCGGGGCCGCCGCTCAGAAGCCGCGCGCCAGGTGCCTGTTGTGGAGCCGACGCAGGAACGCGTCCGGGGAGAAGGCCGGGAGGTCGCACCGCATCGAGAGGGAGGTCGCCTTGAACTCCGCCTCATTCGCACGCACCTCCGAGAGCCTACTGGGGGAAGCGGCCGCCACCGAGCCGCAAGCTAGCGCCACAGCCGGACCTCGGGCAGTGCCGGGTAGGGACGAGGTGGGGATGGACGCCGGTGGAGAATCTTGCTCCATGTGAGGATGCCGACGTCCAGGGGAGTGGCGAGCGAGGCCGCTGGCCGTCGGCCACCGTCGCTGCCCCGCGTGTGGAACGGCCCTGGTGAGATGGCCGTCCGGGTCGCCGCACTTGCCCGCGTCCCCGCCTGGAGGGAGGCCCCGCGCCGCCTCCCTTGCTCCCGACCTAGGAGCCATCGAGAGGTGGAGGACCATGGATGTGGAGAGATGAGAGAGACAGAGAAAGGAGAGGATAAGGTGGGAGAGGATAAGGTGGCTCCGGGTGTGGATGCGCTTTTAACGTCGTCACACACGTGTCAACGGCTAAGATGGTGAGTAGTTACCACGGTGTGTATAGTTTTGTTTTTGTTATAAAGTAAATGTATTTAAACATTTTTTTAGTGTGTAGGTTCACTCGAATATACACACTAAAATATGTCTAAATATATTTGTTTCACAAACCTAAAACATCTTATATTTTGAAATGAAGGAAGTAGTATATACTACTGTTGGCTATAAAACAAAAATACATGCACCCACATATCATCCCTTCGGTCTATGATTCAGAGAAGTCTGTGGCTACCTCGCTGGCATCAATGCGCGCGGCGAAGACATGGAGACAAATCCAGCGGAACCGAGACGAGGTGGGGAGGGAGAATTACCAGTCACGGGGCGAGGTGCGAAGGGGCGTCGGACACATGCCGTACTTGAGCCACACGGGACGCGCCGGAGCAGGGCGTCCTCGGTTCCTCGCCGGCATTACTTGGCGCTCGCTCCGATTTAGTGACTTGCCCTGCAGGAGGAGCCGGCGTTGTGGAGCCTTCAAAAACGGGCGTGGTGAACATGGCCGCGCTCCGCCTCCGTCGACGCCTAGCGGCTAGCGCTTGGTTAGCCTGGCGGCAGAAGCGAGGGACGAGAGAGCTAGAGTGCAGAATGGGGAGCAAGAGAGTGAGGCGTGTCCAATTCGGGTAGGGGCGGTACTTTTTTTTTGGAATGACCATGCCCGTCTCATGTTATGGGTTCCAAATAAACAAAAAATCTCTAAATCATACTATAAGATTTCGAAGATTCATATGACTGTTATCAGTTCCTTTTACAATTTTAGTAGATGATGATTTGAAAAGTGTGACATTAAATTCCATAATCACACAAGTTATTATGTAGTTTGTGGATATTACACTCGAGTACTGGGCATGAGATATTTCATATGGCATTTCTCAACCATCGTCTGGTAGCATGATATTTGTTCTACTACCTTATATTACTAGTAAAAGGCACGTGCCTAGCACGTGTAGAATCCAAGGAATGTAAATTAACAACGGGCACCTGGAACTACAAGCTGCACACATTTGGACTTAAGGTGATCCTGAACAACGGGGTTGCCATGATGAAATTTAAGTGTGGGCAATAATCTGTTCACTCATTGTCAAACCTGAAACTTTTGCATAGCCATGCATAGTGTTTTGTGAGTAAGCTATTTCAATTTACAATCAGGCATCATTTTCTTCTACACCTAAAGTATGGAGCTAGAATTTCATTATTGCCGTGGATGAGCATGTGACATTATATGAATGACCTTAAAAAGATGAAAAGTAATTATGCTTTCTAAACAGGATATGTGTGAGCTTCTTAATGGCCCCAAATAGAATAGCATAAACATAAAAACCCAGAATCATTTCAATGTTGCAATCCTTCCGGTATAACTTCATAGTAGTAATACATTACCCCAAAAAATTCAATAGATTTAAGCATGCCAGTCTACTTCAAAGAACTGTAACATACGTTTGTTTGGCAATAACACAAACAGTTGGCGTGCTATAATTGTTGGATAATTAGGCACAATTTCCATGATTAATTCCAGAGAATTAAACATGACAATACCAGCTACTACCATATGTAACTCGAACATACTAGATGTACTAAACAGCAAGATGAACAGAAACAAGTAGCAGCTAAACATGTACTCGCAGAACATGATGAACAGACGAACAGCAGTAGATCGCACATACCGTTCGTTTGCAGATGTAGTCGTTGCAGTAACATTGTTGATCACAACGTTGGAGTAGACCGGTCGAAGCAGACGGCGATGAAGACGGCGGTAGGCTGCACCGCCCGACTTGGATGGAAGACGACCCGTGATGAAGAGCTTGAGCAGTCGCGCAAAGCGCTTCCCAAAAACCTAATTCGCACTCTCCCGTACAGGATCGCAAGGGCGAGTGGTTCCGGAGACCTGCTCTCCCGTTCGCCGGTGCACGCCGGCGCTCGGGATGGAGTAGACTACGGAGGCGGCGCAAGCAGCGAGAGGTGGCAAAACCCTAGATCGGTTTCAGGATATATACGGCGTGTAGCCTGGCAAGAGTTTATATAGGCGTGGGCGCACAGCGGAGAAACCCTAGGCAATGTGGGCCACGCCCACGTCGCACGCCCGAGTCGGTTACAGTAGCCCACGATCCGGGAGCGACCCGAACCGGCTAGCTGTGACGCGTCCGTCAAGGACTCGGTCAAATGTTCGATTTTCCTGTGCAGCAAAAAGATAAGCTCGGCTCCGAGGCTCAATTCTGCAAACCGCGGCGCGCGCGCGCGTCGTGACGTGTCGAGTCGAGACGAGATGAGCGAGCGAGGAGGAGGAGGAGGAGCACGCGTGTGGCACTTCTCTTCTCACTTATTTACCAAGTGGTGCAACACCCCACCTTATATGTTGGTCTACATCTCTCCCAACTTTCCATGTGGGACTAAACTTAGCTCCCACCCCTTGCCTTTGTGCAGCCAAAAACTTGGGCTGCATGTCACATGGGCTTACACACATGGGCTTTGAGATTTATAGTAATTTCTGAAATCTATTATGGGCCACTAGTATTGGGCCCAATATTTTAACAATCCCCCACCAGATCTCAAATGCCCATTTAGAGATTTGCCAAACCTCACTACTTGTTTATATACCAGTGTTTCAGTAGAGACTGTTAAGTTGAACTTCCGCCTAGAGCCTTAAGCTACGTCTATCAGCAACTTGAACAATGGACTATGCCTTGAATTGCAAGTTTGGTGCGTCAAGATTTCACTCAAAGTCATAACCAGTACATGGCTGCCAGTAGCCTACCCCGCGGGTTGGAGCATATGCGTCGTACTCCATGGTCTCTTCATGAGTTTACTAGAGATCACCCAAATCTCATAGACTGCGACGTTTAACAGTCGGACTCATATAGGTGTGTTCTTTAAAGAATACTCTGTAGGACAGCATCTTTGCTAATCATAGCCAACAGAAACATATTAAGGCATATTGCCAACCTGCCTTACAGATTTTGAGAGTTATGCATCTTCACATAGAGAGGGTTATAGAATACTCTCCTCAGTTCAACCACTAGCTTGTTTTCCCAAGTCCTAATTCACGGGATCTCCGATCACAAAGGTTGGGTTACTGCTATGGCATAACATCTATGGGTCTCAAACCCATCTCTCTCGATGCACTATCTATCACATTGCGTGATAGCCCCTTAGTAAAGGGATCTGCCAGGTTTTTGTCTGTTTGAATATACGTAACAGTTATTACTCCGGAGTTTCGCAATTTCCTGACAGACTTCAAACGTCTTTTGACGTGTCTTGATGACTTCGCGTTATCCTTAGAATTGTTCACTTTGACAATAACTGTTTGATTGTCACAATTCAAGAGGATGGCCGGCACAGGTTTTTCAACCACCGGCAAGTCCATCAAGAGCTCACGCAGCCATTCTGACTCTACAGTGGCTGTGTCTAAAGCAGTAAGTTCTGCTTCCATAGTTGACCTCGTCAATATGGTTTGCCTACATGATCTCCATGATACGGCGCCACCTCCAAAGGTAAACACATACCCACTAGTGGCTTTGATATCATCTATATCAGAGATCCAATTTGCGTCACTATATCCTTCAAGCACAGCAGGGTGCCCTGAATAGTGAATCCCGTAACTCATTGTACCACATAGATAGCGCATGACCCTTTCAAGTGCATGCCAATGATCAATACCCGGGTTTGACATGAACCTACTCAACTTGCTCACAACAAAAGAGATGTCAGGTCTTGTCGCGCTCGCTAAGTATATGAGTGAACCAATGATCTGAGAATATCTCAGTTGATTTGTTGGTTCGTTCTTGTTCTTACGCAATATCACACTGGGATCATAAGGTGTTGGAGAAGACTTGCCATCAATAAAGCCAAACCGGCTCAAGATCTTCTCAACATAGTGGGATTGCAATAAAGTAATCTCACTCTCGTTCTTATTTAGCTTGATGTTCAGGATCACATCAGCTTCTCCCAGATCTTTTATATCAAAGCACTTTGACAAGAAAGACTTGACCTTATGTATTACTTTCATGTTTGTACCAAAGATGAGAATATCATCAACGTACAAACACAATATAACACCTTCGCCCCCACCATGGCGATAGTAAATGCACTTGTCAGCCGCATTAACGACAAAGCCAACAGAAGTTAAAGTTCTATTAAACTTCTCATGCCATTGCTTAGGTGCTTGTTTCATGCCATATAAAGATTTTAGCAACTTGCACACCTTTCTCTCTTCACCTTTTACCACAAATCCATCAGGCTGATCCATATAGATTTCCTCTTCCAACTCTCCATTAAGGAAAGCTGTCTTTACGTCCATTTGATGAACGATAAGACCATAGGAGGCAGCCATGGAAAGTAGTACATGAATGATGGTTAGTCTTGCGACAGGTGAATAGGTGTCAAAGTAATCTTCGCCTTCTCTCTGTGTGTAGCCTTTCGCTACAAGTCTCGCCTTGTACTTCTCAATAGTACCATCAGGCCTTAGCTTCTTCTTGAACACCCACTTGCAGCCCACAGGCTAATAGCCATGGGGGCGCTCTGATAATTCCCATGTTCCATTAGAAAGAATCGAGTCCATCTCATTTTGGACAGCTTCTTTCCAGTCATCTGCATCTGGTGATGCATATGCCTCAGCAATGGACTTGGGAGTATCATCCACAAGGTACACAATGAAATCATCACCGAAGGACTTTGCAGTCCTCCGTCTCTTGCTCCTTGTAGGAGCTTCATTGTCATCCTTCTGATGAACGTTCTCAAAAACGTTCTCATGTGGTTGCTCAAAATAATCATCAGATGCACTAGATTCAGGAATTATCTCAGAAGAAAATCTAGCAGTGCTATGCATATCTTTCATAGGAAACATATTCTCAAAAAATGTTGCATCACGAGATTCCATTATAGTGTCAACATGCATATCAGGTACCTCGGATTTAACTACTAAAAATCTATAGCCAATGCTCCGCTGAGCATAACCTAGAAAGATGCAATCCATAGTCTTTGGTCCAAGTTTGCGTTTCTTTGGGATGGGAATGTTGACCTTCGCCAAGCATCCCCAAGTGCGCAAATATGAAAGTGATGGCTTTCTCCCAACCCACTCCTCATAAGGGGTTTTATCTTTATTCTTGTTAGGAACTCTATTCAGGACATGACATGCAGTCAACAAAGCCTCCCCCTACCATGTCTTTGATAAACCAGCAGTGTCGAGCATGGAATTCACCAAGTCAGACAGAATGCGGTTTTTCCTCTCGGCCACCCCATTAGATTGGGGCGAGTAGGGAGGCGTCCTCTCATGAATAATACCGTGTTCCTCACAGAATTCGTCAAAGATTTTAGGAAAATACTCTCCACCACGATCCGACCTAAGATGCTTGATCTTTCTCTCTAGTTGATTTTCAACTTCGGCCTTATAAATTTTAAAGTAGTCTAAAGCTTCATCTTTAGTTCGCAACAAGAAAACATAGCAAAATCTAGTCGCATCATCAATCAATGTCATGAAATATCTCTTTTCACCTTTTGTCAACACACCATTCATCTCGCATAGATCAGAATGTATGAGTTCTAGAGGTGCCAAGTTTCTCTCCTCGGCCGTCATATGAGGCTTACGAGGTTGCTTCGATTGCACACAACTATGGCACTTAGAACCTTTGGCAATGGTGAATTTCAGAATTAAACTCATGCTGGATAACCGAGACATCAAACCAAAATTAATGTGACATAAATGAGAATGCCAAACACTGGTATCATCATTAACACCGCTACAAATATGGTTCACTGATTTATTACAGAAATCTAAAAGTGAAAAGTTAGCAGTAGCATGACCCTCTCCTTTCTCAGTAGTGTCCTTAGCACGAGCCTTCTCCTCAACATCAAGGGACGCTATCAGATTTTCAACTGATATCTCTTGTCTCTTGTGTTTGAGAGCTGTGGCGAAGTTCCTCCATGAAGGGGGCAACTTAGCAATAATGCAACCCGCCACAAACTTGTCGGGTAAGGCACGCTTAAGGAGTTCGAGCTCTTTGGCAATGCACTGTATCTCATGAGCTTGTTGAACCACAGGAAGGTCCTTAGTCATCTTAAAATCATGAAAGCTCTCCATGATGTACAGTTCACTGCCAGCATCTGCAGCACCAAACTTGGCGTCCAGTGCGTCCCAGAGCTCCTTCCCGTCTTTTATGTGCATAAACACATCACACAGATGGTCAGCAAGAATGCTCAGAATGCATCCCACAAAGATAGTATTGGCTTCCTCGAACTTTTTCTGATCATCGTCAGACATAGCTCCTTCAGGTTTGCCTTTACTGATCTGGAACACTTTCATCGTGGTCAGCCAAAGCTCAGCTTTGTACTGCCACCTCTTAAAGTGCACACCGGTAAACTTGTCCGGCCTCAGTGCATCGGTAAAACCAGCCATTGATAATTCAGGAAATTGCCTACAATTAGGTTTTTGGATTGTTGGATAATTAGGCACAATTTCCATGATTAATTCCAGAGAATTAAACATGACAATACCAGCTACTACCACATGTAACTCGAACATACTAGATGTACTAAACAGCAAGATGAACGGAAACAAGTAGCAGCTAAACATGTACTCGCAGAACATGATGAACAGACGAACAGCAGTAGATCGCACGTACCGTTCGTTTGCAGATATAGTCGTTGCAGTAACATTGTTGATCACAATGTTAGAGTAGACCGGTCGAAGCAGACGGCGATGAAGACGGCGGTAGGCTGCACCGCCCGACTTGGATGGAAGACGACCCGTGATGAAGAGCTTGAGCAGTCGCGCAAAGCGCTTCCCAAAAACCTAATTTGCCCTCTCCCGTACAGGATCGCAAGGGCGAGTGGTTCCGGAGACCTGCTCTCCCGTTCGCCGGTGCACGCCGGCGCTCGGGATGGAGTAGACTACGGAGGCGGCGCAAGCAGCGAGAGGTGGCAAAACCCTAGATCGGTTTCAGGATATATACGGCGTGTAGCCGGGCAAGAGTTTATATAGGCGCGGGCGCACAGCAGAGAAACCCTAGGCAACGTGGGCCACGCCCACGTCACACGCCCGAGTCGGTTACAGCAGCCCATGATCCGGGAGCGACCCGAACCGGCTAGCTGTGACGCGTCCGTCAAGGACTCGGTCAAACGTTCGGTTTTCCTGTGCAGCAAAAAGATAAGCTCGGCTCCGAGGCTCAATTTCGCAAATCGCGGCGCGCGCGTCGTGACGTGTCGTGTCGTGTCGAGTCGAGTCGAGACGAGACGAGCGAGCGAGGAGGAGGAGGAGGAGCGCGCGTGTGGCACTTCTCTTCTCACTCACTTACCAAGTGGTGCAACACCCCACCTTATATGTTGGTCTACATCTCTCCCAACTTTCCATATGGGACTAAACTTAGCTCCCACCTCTTGCCTTTGTGCAGCCAAAAACTTGAGCTGCATGTCACATGGGCTTACACACATGGGCTTTGAGATTTATAGGAATTTCTGAAATCTATTATGGGCCACTAGTATTGGGCCCAATATTTCAACAATAATAACAAACAGTATCCTAAAGCACAGCCAGCGCCAATTTTCCAAACTGATGTAGTGATATGGTTAGAAGTGATTGCTATTAGTAAGAAGCATCACCTGTGGAGAACTCAAATGCAGCAACGGAAGCGAAATTAAGACAGGAAAATACTCAGTTCACTTGGACCTCCTACGTTCCAAAGCTGTCGCTATTTTCATCTAACCTGTACAGGATGGGATTAGCGTAGGGAGGCACGGGCAGAGTGGAAGGGGAGCTCCTTTCCATCGCTTATAGCGATGTTTCCCAGACTCGCCGCACTGGAGCATCTCCTCGATCAAAGAAAGTGGGCCGGCCCGTTAGCTGTTTTATGCAAGTTTCTGTTCTGCGGCCCAGCTCAGATATGTTTCTTTTTTGTTTCTTTTTTTTTCTAAATTGAATAAAAATATAAATTTGAAAATTGTAAAAATCTGACATTTGAACTATTTTTCAAATCTGAACATATTTTGAAATCTGAACATTTTTTGAAATTTTGAACATTTTTATAATCTAAACATTTTTAAAAATATGAACAATATTTTGAAAATGAACATTTTTCACATTTTAAACTTTTTCCATATTTTGAACTTTTTTCACATTTGAACTTTTTTCACATTTTTCACATTTTTAAAATTCTGAATATATTTATATTTTGAATATTTTTTATTTCTAAACAATTCTTGGATTTTAAAAAACATAATAAAAATATATAATATAAAATAAATACAGAAAACAGAAACATAAAAAAAAATGAAAACAGAAAAAGTGAAAAAGAAATGTAAAATAAAAAAATGTCCTAGCACACCCTGTCACTAATGGGCCAGGCCCACCGACACATCCGGCTAGGAAGCTTAGTGCGGCGCGGGCGCGGGCAGGAGGCGCCGCACTAAGCGGGGTATAGGATTCGGCGAGTGGAAGAGAATCTTCGGGTCAGGGCCGGCTCTGACCCATGGCCACCATGGACGACGGCCTAGGGCCCATGCCTGAGGGGGCCCATGACCACATCCTCCTCTATACACTGGCTAGCTGTGTTTTTTTGTTTTGGGCTGAAAACAATTGAGTTGCAAAAGGTCCAGCAGTCCAGCGGGAGATCGAGCACGCTCCATCGGAGAGAGGAAAGGAACGAGGGAAGCGAATCAGCGACGAACGATTAATTCCCTGTTTGACTCGGCCGCATGGAGATTGCAGATTGGGATTTGGGAATCGTTCAATTGAGTCAGCGGGATTACATCTGCCTTAGAACTGCTTTGACGCCCGGCTCGCAGTTTGCCCTGCCCCTCAAGACTCTGGTCTCTGCTCCATACTCGCCCATGCGCCCCTGCCCCTAGTGTGTACAACAATCTTCCATGAATTTGATGGTCTTCAAATACAATCCTTGTCTGGTTGCCCCTTTGATTCCCTAATTATTATTTTTGAAACAGTTTCTTCAAAATTTTAGGTGTTACAATGCTAAAAAATAAGTCATATGATAGATTAGGGTTCTTAATTCATCTATAATGTATTTAATTCGTTCATAATTTTACGTGTTACAATGCTGAAATATGAGTCCGGTTGTTTGGATAGAAATATAAGAAAAGGAGAGAATCAAGTTGCTGAATCATAAAAAAGGAGCTTTAAATAGTATTTCAACTATGTATATTGTCTCAAACTAATAACATGTGGTTGGATGCTAACTACTCCTATTCCACACGTACTTCTAGATTGTTAATTGGCCAACGAAATACAAGGTATATATTGTAAAAAATATATCACTGGAACTTTAGATGTTCTATTTTTCAATGGTATAATTTTTATATTATATAATTTATTTTATATTAATCAAAATAGCAACCTAGGATACGTTTAGGCCCTATAAACCAAGACGGATGGAGTATATATTTTGTAAGTACAAGTAGACACATAAATTTCTACATACCTTGATATTATTCATATATATTAGCCCTAGGGGAGGAGGGGCCTAGAATGAACTTCGCCCTAGGGCCCAACAAAATATAGTGCCGGCCCTGCTTTGGGTATGAGGATGAGCGGGCAGATTTCCCCGGCGAGACGGCGGTCACAGTCTACGCAGCAAGATATTGGGAGACAAACAATCGCTAGCTTTCGGCAGGGTGAGGACTCAGGAGGAGCATTCTCGAAGAAACAAGGACTGGTCTAGCGGTTTCTTCGATCCTCGCTGCGGCGAAGCAAGCTGGGCGGCGCGATAGGAGGGATCCAGGCAGGAGGTTAGTCGAGAACAATCGAGAAGGGGCTTGACTGTATACCAAACATGTCAAGCCGTTGGATGAAAGCAAATCAATGGCTAGTTTTTGCTGGATTCGCTCCTACTTCACACCGTTGGATTTGTTGCATCAACGGCTGATATCAGTTAGAGGTGACATTCTCGCGGGAAAACTGTACACGACGATGGTAAATCCGACATTCAAAAACTGCTATACTATAGTAGTAGAGATTATTAGAAAAACTACCTCGGATTGCTGCTTACCAGGTTCCTATGATACAATTTAGGACAAAACTAGCTGTCATTTAGTCAACTGCGAAACAAATGAAAAGGGCAATAAAAACAACTCACTAAAAGAGGAACACAATTTATAAAACATTTGCATTTAATTAGAGACAGTGTTGCACATGAACACTTACTAGTTACACAAAACACAAGTACAGGCTTGAAAATGCTACTCCCACATCAGCCTACCGCCGAACTGGGCAACTTAGTACACTGTACAACACATGTCTGGTATCTACCACATGTCAGCATCTCAAAGTTCAAACGAGAAAGACCATTAACATCACTCGTGTGCCAGATGACAATATATACAGATGACGGCAATCGAAAAATGCAAAGTGAAGTTCCTAGAGGAGTTGGCCATCAATGAACTGAACTCATCACTCAAGTGTGCCAGATGACAATATATACAGATGACGGCAATCGAAAAATGCAAAGTGAAGTTCCTAGAGGAGTTGGCCATCAATGAACTGAACTCATCACTCAACTGTGCCAGATGACAATATATACAGATGACGGCAATCGAAAAATGCAAAGTGAAGTTCCTAGAGGAGTTGGCCATCAATGAACTGAACTCATCACTCAACTGTGCCAGATGACAATATATACAGATGACGGCAATCGAAAAATGCAAAGTGAAGTTCCTAGAGGAGTTGGCCATCAATGAACTGAACTGCAAGCAAGTTAAGTCTTATCTCTGCTGAGCAGAAGCATATAGTCCTCACAGCGCTGCCCATGACTGAAGCTTTCTGCAATAGAAAGATACTGTCACACCTCCAGGTGTTGCTAAGAAAAATAAAAAGTGATGACTTTTTTAGAAGGTGCCACTACAAATTCTACAAAAGATATGTCAAAGCATGACATAGTAGCCAAAATGGCTAATAGTGGGCATTCTACCATATTCTAAAACTAATACCAAATGCAGCAACATCAATAAACCAAATCCTTGAGTTATAACCATTGGATTTATTAAAAATCCCTTTCACTCAAACGAAAGAGTATATTAATACTAGTTCATTTTCATTAGTTGGATTCTGTTACTATGTATAATAGGCTCTAGGAAACAAGTTGATCATTTGGGAAAGAAATTGAGAACTGGGTAGAGTTATCATTACTTCACCATGTTGCAAATCAGCATTACATGAATTCAGTATATTACTAACATGGGGTACAACATAGCATAATTAAACATGAGACATGGGATTTTGAATTTAGAGCACAACACTAAAAAATAAACTTAATCAGAACATTCATGTAGACGTGGTAACATTACCTCACCATCAATCCTGATTAATGGATCTTTGAGCAGGGGGCAGTAAAGAGTATAGAGTGACATATAGTCGTGGATTTGACAACTTGACAGTTGTGTGCACACTACCATATGGACGCTGTAAAGAGAATATATGTCATGGTTTGGTATAACTGTAAGTTGCAAATATTGAATAAATATAGATCATAAACTGAACGTATACCTTAAGTTGAAACTCATGTGTGTACAGGCCGCTGATAAACTGAACGTAGTGAAGACTGTTATTGAAGTCATACGCAGGCAAGTTCTTCTTTTTACGGTAGTTAATCATCAGTGGAAGAAACCCATTATAGGCATGGTTGTTCCAAGGCAGGGTACACAAATCCTTTGCTTCTTCTATCTTCTTTCTAACAGTGCTGCTGTCCAGCGCCAAAGGAACTCGAGAAACAAAAAAATCTTTACTCTCAACCTCTGTCCAAAAGAACGGATATGATCTTACCTCCTTAATGGCATCCCATAAATCACCCCTGCAAAACGAACCTCACTATTAGTCCAAAAACAATACAAAGACATGAATTAATAATCATTATTCACTTACAAAGACACGCTTTTCAGCCTTTTGGCAACGTGATCGATCTGGGAACAATCCAGTGAGTACCCTTGCCTATTGAAATCCTTAGCTATATCTGAAATCTCACTCAATCCCTCGCCGAAAGATTTGGCATCCTGTGCCTGGTAATGTGAAACAGGTTTTGTACCTGAAACTGGAGTAACTACTCATGAGTTTATTGCAATAAACCTAGAATTATCTAACCAGTTTTCACCCTATTGAATATCTAAATATAATACCTTTGCAATATTTGAAATCTGCAAGCTTTGGAACAATGTTTCCATTCGTTGTCTTCAGGTAGGGTGTGGTCGCCAATTTGAAGTTCCCATGACACTTGCCGTATTTCCAGAGAGCACACAACCCATCGAGCAGTTGGGTAACAACAAATTGAAGCTCCGGGTATGGGATCATATGAGGTTCAGATGCTTTTTTTGACATAGGAATGTAAGGGTCTGTTGACTTGAGATACGTCAACAACATTCCGGTGTAGTTTTCTACTAAGACTAGCAGAAATGGATCTTTTTCCATAACAACTCTACAGTGCAGTACATTTCTGTGCAAGCATTCCCTCATTATCCTAACACAATGGTTATCACTTGGGTCCTTAACATCCAGGACAAGTAGAGGATCACTCTCATTGCGAGGGCCATAGAATGCAGAAAAATTCGCTGGCATCCTCAACTTACACTTTGCTTTATGTTCATCATTCATCTTTAGATCTAACAGGTTATAACGAATGCGCATAGGCTGCAAATTCATAAAGCTCTATTAAGATGCATGCATTCAGCAAAAAGGTCACTACAGATCATAAAATTATACCTCTTTTTCTTTCTGCTTTCTCGTGGACTGATCTGGAGTAAAATTAGAAGGCAATTTCAAGCGTTACTATAAAATAAACTTCTTGCTGTTGTATATGATGTTAAAGTAGGAAAAAAAAGGATATGTTAATAAGAATGCAGTACAGTAAAAGAAGATAATACCTGCTGAGTTGTTGTCCATCGTGAATTATATGTATGATCTTTACGCACTGCCTTTCTGACAAAAAGCTGCAAAAAAGTGATGCACTATCGATTACAAAATGCCCTGACATTTGGTTTATAGAAAACGATCCTGTAAGGATCATTGATCCAACAGTATGGCTCATGCCAATTTTGTGTAACCTCCAAACTGCCCAGATATGGAAGTCCTTAAACGCTTAGCACTACAAGAGCGAAAGGTACTTACGAAGGGTCAAAGTGCAGTGTGTAACTTTACTGAGGGAAAATAATGGTCATAGTATTTTTTGGAATTACCCGAGATAAAAAAAAAAGTCATCCTATTCAGCATGTGCAAGTTCTATATGGCCTCAAATTGGTGTTTTTGCTGTCTTGTTGGGTTCATATAATCGTTATAGGGTAAGCAAATTTGTACAAGCCAGGTTACAATAATTATAACTCATAATACACAAGTAATCACTCCATAAACGGTAAACCACTGCTGCAAATTTTGACAAGAAGATTGCAGGGTGAAGAAGCATGAGGAGTTGACTCATAAAACATGACAACAAGATGAAGGAACATGTGAAGTTAAATCATCAAACATGTTAGCAAGAACAATAAACAGCAAAAGGGTATCCTGAACTAAATAAAGAAAGAAGGGAGAGAAGATGAAACCCTAACTTGAGCAGCCACCGCCGGTCGCCTGGTTGGCTGCACTAGTCACCTGGGTCGGGACTCGGGAGCAAGAGCCTGCCTTGCCGTGCTCCTTGGTGGTTGCTTGGCTGGCCTGCATTTGGTCAGTACCCTTAATAGATCTTACTGAAAACACAGGCAATGCAAGCACTAACTAGCGAACATGCATGGATTGGTACGCTTAGGCATAATCACATAACCGTGGGAAAAGGACAGGACGGGCAAAACACGCAAAGTTTCAGTAATGCCCCAACCAGGTGAATCAAATGTATCATGCGTTTGCCCAATAACAGTAACAGTGGCAATCCACATCAAACTTTACCAGAAATGTAATCAAACTATACGTTTCTTTTCTCAAGTCTTTTTAGCTAACATGGACACATCATTTACATGGTTGAAAGATCATATTTCACCTTAAATTGTATACTGCGCTCAATTCCATGTATTATCTATCTGACGAAATTCGCTTCTCTTCCAAATTCAGGTCGGGTAAAAATAGGAACAGCTAGGTTTCAGCAGTTTGCAAAGAAAAAACAGGTTGGTGGGGTGGCGGCAGGGAGGGGAGGCGAGGGCTAAGAGGAAGGCTACGGCGCTAGGTTCTAAACCTCTTTAGTACATGCATCTGACGGCAACAAAGATCGGCCCGATGCTGCCCGCCGCCGCCAATAAACCCTAAATGGAAGGGGGTGGCTACGGGATGCAGGAGAGTGCCTCACCGGAGAGAAGGAGAGCCTGCCGCCGTCGATGGAGGAACCGGGCGTTGTCGATGGTTCCCCGCTGGGCGGCGTCCGAGCCCGAGCCCGAGCCTTGGTCCGCGCCGTCTTCCCCGAGGATACGCGACGCGAGAGGACGGGGCAAGGGTTGGGGCTCTTTTGGGAGGAGGGGTGGAGGGGCCGCGTGGGTTTGGGGCTGGGGCTGTTTTTGGAGGATGGCTTGATGGGCCAGGTGGACCGGCCACACACTCACATCAGTCAAGCGCACGTTTTTTTAGACCGCACTACACAAATGACCGCCGCACCGAATTCTCACGCGCGCAGCGAACGGAAAGCTGATTTTTTTTTTTTTGAACATGAAATATATATATTCATTAAAGCTGGTAGTACAAGATATCTCGGCGACAAAGCGTCGAGTAGGGATCAAAGGTGCCTAAACGCACAAAATAAAAGAACGATGATCTAAACACTTGCACGCAAGTTAATACAAAAGATTGCCTATAAAGCTAAACAACGATCGTTCATCCGTCGACAACACAGATTCGATATTGCTGCATCTGCAATCTTCAAGGGCCTTCATCATGCTTCATATCAGTTGATGCCCCGCGGGTGGCTCTCCCGACGGTCTATCCGGCGTATGCACTCGAGGCTGAGTATGATTGAGCTGAAGATTTTGAGGAACCATCACCGAGCCCAATCTCAAAGGGTCCCCGCTGTTGAATCTGGGGATCAGCAACAGACGTGTTGTCGTCCATCTCTAGTACAGCCTGAATAGCGGAAGGACATCATCTTGTACAATATGATCATCCGGAAAGCAAAACATCATGCCTGCTGAAATCATGAAGGAACTAAACTGCACCCCTATATCATTGCCTCTTCTGATAGTCTTGCAAGCACATAGGCAACTCCAAGATCTTTGCTGCCCATAAATCTCTTTTGCTATGTGTGAGCATAACTGATATTTCAACATTGTAGATGTCATAATAACTTGAATCCACAAGCTCACACAGCATATATGATACCACCTCAAACTTTCCAAACCTGGAGCAACAAAAACCATAGGATGGAAGCATAAATTTGGAAACTTGAAATTCAGCACGCCATCGCTCCCACAAACATCATCAGTGATCAGCCACTTTCGCATCATGGCAGCAGCACCCGAAGCGTCGCCTTCTCCCTCGCCACCGCGGTCGGCCAAGAAGAACAATACCAGGGCAGAGCCACCCTCCAGGAAGTGGCGCGCTTATTGGAAAGGAGGGTTGCCTCGAAGAACAACTCCGGCTGCTTCCACCATGGAAGCAAGCCATCGAGCACTGAAGACCAACGGCTGGCGCTGCGCCAAAACGCCGAAACCGAATACCCCCGCTAGTCGACGACACCGCCGGCGTGAGTACCAACCTCCCCCTGCCCCTCGCTGCCACGGTCGGCCGGCAGGAGTGAGAGCTGTAGATTGACGTCGAGCGGTCGCCAAGCAGCACAGCGGGCTCTGGGTCAAGGTTGCAGACGAACAGAGCTCCTTCTTCCCCCGCCTCCATGGCCGGCTGAAGAGAGGAGAGCAGGTCGCCATGCATAGGAGCCCGAGCAGGCCTTATTGCGGGAGAGGTAAGTCCCCATCTCCTCCTCCATTGCCGGCAAGGCAAAGAGGCAGAGCATGACAAACAGGCGCCGGATCTTGGCTGAGGATGCCGGCGGGACTCCCGACGGCAAAAGTCATCAAACTACAGGGACAAAGCCCCAAACTACTCCTAGACTGTACACTACTACCGCCTCTGCCCCCCTCAGCCAAGCTCTACCAGCTACGCCGACGAGGAAGGCCTCGGGCGGCGTGGCGCTCTCAAAACACGTCACGAGTACTGTAGCAGGGAGGAGAGGATAAGGTCGGGGGAGAAGATATCAGAAAGCTGAATAGCATAGAACTATTATTTTTATACTCAAATGTATCAAATACAATCACTTTACATTTTAGATATTAAAATCTACCATTTTTCTATATATTTTTTTATAATTTGGACAAATCTCCGAGTTAAAGGCGATTGACAACAAATCTGACATGCGAGACCCACTTGTCAACGCTGAGACATAAGTCATTTTGGTAAGGTGGACATAGCCCCACATGCAGCCTGTTAAAAAAATCTAACATGTCTCTTAAAGGAAATAAAAATGCAACTTCATCTTCCTATTGGACTCGACCCGACCCTGTACATCAGCAGTCGAACGTCGTCGACGGCATGCTCACGGCCTAGCGCCACCGCCGCCCTCACGGCCTAGCTCCGCCGCTCTGCACCCCGCTCATGGCCGAGCTCGCGCCCAAGCTCGTCAGAATAGAAGAATATGGCTCGGCTCCGTCGTGGATATTAATCCGGTGCTTGATGCGGTAGTACCAGGGGTGCGCCTTGCCTCTGTCCTGCTCCTAATGTCGTCGGCGTGGTTCCTAACGGGCTACCGCGACAGCAATTGCTTATCAGAATTCCTCCGTCGACGAGGTTCGCATGCTCATGCCCGCGCCCCTGCTCGAGACCGGGTTAAATACTTGAAGCCTAGTACCACCGCCGCTTGTTGCTGCTTGCTGATCCACCCGCTCGAAGATGCCCTCCTTTTTAATATATTTTTTTATTAGGAAATTTGCCTGTACGTTGTAACTGGAGATACTATTTTTTAATGACCTATCTTTACCACCATCGTCATTGTTGGTCATATTTTCCACTTATTCCGACGAAGTTGATAGCACGCCACCTGAAATGTTCCATTCACCCGAAGAAAACCGGATACTCTTGTCCGTCATCAGTACAAATCTTGTGAGAGCTCAAGAGAGAGCTTTCGCTGCACACCACCGGCCCCTTTCACCTGCTCGTCGTCACCCTGCCATCCACCTTATACCAGCGCATGTCTTTGCCCCCGCTCCTGCTTGTGAATCAACCAATGGTACTCTAATAATCAAAAGTTTTGTACATTTAAAAATAATTTCATTTATTTCCCTCCCTTGCCTGATTTTGAGTCTTTTCATAACTATGAAAATCAAAATATCATGTGGACACATCTAAAATACTTTGCTAATTCAGCTAAGCTAATAATCAAACCAAAAAGAAAATACTGTTAATTAAGATTAGAATCAAGAGAAGGCGATACAGTATTCACATAAAAAAATACTTACCAAAACAAAGTTTAATAAAAAAAAGAGCCTCACGGCCATGTTTCCCTTCCTTGGTCACCTTCAGATTAGATCAGTATACAATCCAACATGCTCATTGTTCTCTTCGGTGAACAAAAGTTAAAATATGATTGCAACTGAATGTGAACAAATCCATTAACGCTATTGGAGGATAGCGACATGGAAGAGAAAATTCTATACTGAAAGCCATCGTCCTGACAAATGTGTTGATGCTCACTCCAACCATCAACACAGACACTCTCCTTTCCCCTCCCTCCCCTCCTCTCCTCGCTACTGTAGCTATGCGCTGCCCGCCGGAGACCGGGCCTCTCCCTCATCCCCTCCGCCGGAATAGCCGGTCGGGGATGGACGGGGAGATGTGCCGGAGTAGATAGGCTTAGCTGTTTCTTTGTTTTTTCTGTAGTGGGCGCTCTGCCTGGACGGGGAGCTCCAGATCTTGGCAGCCAGATCTGGGCTCTAGGGCCGGCGGTGGTGGTTCTCGGGCTTCTTCGGTGGAAGCTGCGGACCGCGGCGACGGCCACCGCATCCCAAAATAATGGTTGGGCTGTCGGCTACTTCTTCTGCTGCTCCGTCTCTGCATCTTCTCTCTTCCCTATGGCCGGCCTCGGTGGCGAGGGAAGGGAGGGGAAGGTGTCGGCGAGGAGTGATGGCAGGGGTTCTTCTGCTCCTGTGCTGGTGCGCGGCACCGAGTGGAGGCCGTCTTCGTCTTCTTCGACTGCTCTGCTCCTTCTGGCATGCCGCGGTGGCGAGGAGAAGGAGGAGAGCCTGAGGAGGCAGGAGGCCGACTCCCTCTTCAAGCACGGCTGCAGATCTGCAGTGGGTGCCGCTTCTGTTCTTGTCAGCCTGGCCGGCCGTGGTGGGGGGGGGGAAGGACAAGACCGGTTCGGCTGCGCCCGCCAAGGATCTGCATCTCTGGGAGACTCTGGAGAATTCTCTCCCTGTGGCGATCTTCAAGCGGCAGACTAGCGCCGTCGCCGCTATCCCTGGCCAGATGGGTGGCCTAGCCACGCTCGCTGTTTTCTGTTGCGCGAGCATCTTCTTCCTCTTCGTGAGGTTCTATTGCAGCTGCGTCTCGGCAACAAAGCCCCCCCCCCCCCACGCAACCAAGTTGTCTCGTCCCTGGTTGCGGTTGGGGTGGCGCCGCCTCGTCGTTGCCCTGCGCCGGCGGGGTTCAAGGATCCGATTGCCAGGGTGTGTTTCAAATTTGTCAAGGGCCTCTGTGTAATTTTCTATTTTCCTGGGTCCTCCTTGTAATTTCATAGCCACCGCTGGAATGAATTCTCCAGGTCCTTCGGGACCTTTCCTGTTCAAAAAAAAGGAAGCCATCGTCCTTTTCTGATTTTGGCTCTCTGAGCTAGCTGACAGCCATCATGTTTCGCCCGCTGCTGAACATCTTTGTAGAATCACCTCACCTCAGCTGCTTAGCATGCACAAGAACTCTCCGCGTCATACAGGCTGCACCCCCTCGTGACAGCAACGCCCTGCTATCCCTGATGCCGGTCGGCGCTCTCCCATTGCTGGCTCTCCCGACGAAAGTGCGTCGAGCTGCTCTACCTGCCCCGTCCCTGCTTCACATCACGCCCAGATCCGTGGATCCACGGCAGTTGCCGAGGCTCCAGCGATCAGCCGAAGGGTGGAGAACGTATGGAACTGGCGGCGTGCGAAGGATGATATGGCGAAGCGGTGGCCTAAGTGACATTACAACAGCGACTACAAATTAGAGGATAAGGGCCTGGTCATCGCCAAGGATAGCGGCCACTGCGCCACAGGCCAGGACGCCAGACTGCGCACCGACGCCTACCCGCCACACCGCCCACGGACGCCCTCAAGAAGTCGATGGAGATGGCCGAGGATTGAGCCACGCTGCCGGCGACATGATCCGTAGTCCGTCTGTGTTTCATCAGGCGTCCGCGCGACTTGACTGATCGCTACTGTTTAGTCCCTCGCTCGGCTCTTGTCCGTTCACTCCACGCTGCTGGCGACATGATCCGTAGTCCGTGTGTGTTCGATCGGGCGTCCGCGCGACTTGATCGATTGCTACTGCTTGGTCTCTCGTTCGGCTCTTCTCCGTCCACTCCACCGGAGGAGGGCGACGGCTCTTGTGGTCGGTCGGCTCGAGATCGACGGGCGGCGGCAGTATACAACAATATGTTCGACTCGCCTATGAAACGATTTAAGGAAACGTTGTTTAATTACTGGTGGCACAGGGTGTAATATATGGTTTGGTGGAAGGATAAAATGGTCTAAAAAAGTGATTGACGACGGAAACCTTACGTACTATACCTCTACTATAAAATTGGGATCGGTGGTAGGTTCATCCGTGCGTCGCGCTGTCTTGCGTTTTAGCCCCTCAGAAATATAGTAATGAACCCGTAGTCCAAACAATTTAGCAGGACCGGAGCTCCAGCCGTGGCCATGTCGCGGTTGGTGGGCGTGCAGGGGAAGGGACTAGGGAGGAGGCCATGGAGATGCTCTCCCCACCCGCGGTTGTTCGCTGATGACCTCCGCCACTGCCTCCTCAACGTCAGCCCCTGTCCAGGAACGAATCGCCGCACGCGCGGGCACGACTCCCGCACGCGCAAGACAACGACGCCGAGCAGCACGACTCCTGTCCTGGACGCCGGCCTCCACGCTGCTGAATGACAACGACGCGCGGCTGCACGACGATGACGCCGCGCTGCTGCTTCTGGATGACGAAGCGCCGGGTTGCTGGACGGGCCGACGCCACGCTGCGCTTCTCGACGGGCCTCGGCGCTGCGCTTCTCGACGGGAGGACGCCGCGCTGCTGCTGGGCGATGAAGCGCCGCGGTGCGGACGGACGGACGACGACGCTGCACTGCTCCTCTCGGCGCCGGCAGGCCGGCCGTCGAGCCACCACCAGGACCCGATTGCTTTTTATCTTCAGTTTAGAGACCCAATTGTTTTTTATTTTCTGTTTAGGGGTCCAATTGCTTTTTTTTTCTATTCTGTCTACGGATCTCTCTGTGTAAATATTTTGGTTATCAAGTCACATAAACCACCAAACAACGCCGGAGAGGAGAAGACCAGGGAGTAGTTTCACGATTTTGGCACATATGCCTGAATAAATGTCGGCTATGAGTACAACGTAGAGTATGAAATTAATCCAAAAGCATGGATATTGTAGGGTATTCGAATACACGTAAATTTGTACTCCGTAAAACAATTTTGTTGATCATCTGGGAAGTAGGTCGTGAACTGTGGAAGATTATGGAAAGCTTTTATGGAGTTCTCATTTCGCAGTCAAAACACGATAAATTCAGTTTTTCCACTCTATTAATTTCTTCGTAGTATCCTCTTTTCAGTGATGGGTTCTAAGGTGAGGAGTAGTCCGTGCTCAAACATGGAGCCGATGCAAAATATAAAATAGCATGTGCTATTCAATATTCAGATTGTACGTATTATTAACCTCATCATTTTGAAAATTATTGAATATACTATTTTCCTCATCATAATTTGTTATCTCTACTAATAATACGGCTTGAGGTCGTGATGGTCAAAAAATTATGGTAGGTAAAGAAAAACGTTTTGGTACGTCAAATTAACCGAGTCTATCCTCGTCTGTCAGCGCCAGCGCTAAAAAAACCGGACAGGAGTTGTGGTGACTTCGATCGATCAACTTCGTACGTCAATAAAACCGCCGGTCGGAGCAGCCCAAAAATATCGGATCAAGGACCACGTTCGTGCGCAAATAGATTGAAGAGATTGAATCGTCTCATCTTGCTGTGGTACCTCCAATCTCCCCGATCCAATTGTACGCTCGGTAAAGAAAAAAGTTTGTACGTCTTCCTTGTGGAAAAAACGATCAACGGGCCAGCTATTCTTGGCATGAACCGTGGTAGTTCAAAATCTCTTAACTTTCCTTTCTTTTCCAAGCGTCAGAGCTGGTCTAACTTGGGAAGCTCTATGCACGCAGTGCGTGCATGCGTTCTTCCTATCCTAATTTTGGTATATGCATGCATCTTCCATTCAAAATTTCTAGCACGTGCAAATCTGAACACGTATACAAAACTAACAAGCCTTGAAAAACTTTCATAGGGGCCACTATTATGTGGTTAGTGCAAAAAATACGAAGCCCGTATGTGTGTCAGGATGTTACGATTTATATTTACCATCCAATAGAAACCATGTAGAATGTGGCCAGATTCATATACCTTGTGCTTTTTGGATCGGTGGTTCAACGTGTGAATCGGATCTGTCGATGCCAAACTCTATCAGCGTGGGTATACTTAACATATACGAATTGGATAGGTCATTTAATCAATTACTGAATGGAATCGACCAATCATCGGAGTTGTGTGAGAGGGCAAGATAAAATAACATTGTCATGCAAGGCTGGGATGTTCCACTGATTTTAAAGAAAAATGAGAACCGGCATGGCGACACCTAACAGTTAAAATAAAATTGTGATTCTAAAGACATAATTTTCTATTTTCCGTTAAAGCCATCTATTATTTTATCAGCCCGTTGCAACGCACGAGTATTAGGCTAGTAATAGGAAAATGAGATGGTATCCCTGGGTGTACATACTCCCACATTTTAAAAGGCAAATTTAAAATGTTAAAAAATAGAGAAAAAAGTAAAATTTTGTGAAAAACCGTAGCCCCTGCAAAAAAAAAATACATCATCAAAAGACTTATTTTAGTACTGTAAATTTTATCATTTTTACATAGATCACATAAAAAGGTATACTTATTAAAAAATACATTTTAAATAAAGGATGCCGGGAGAAAAAACGCCATGTCCACTCCATTTGCGCTTCTCTAAACCCACCCTCTCCCTCCCCATCCCCTACCCTCGCGAACCTTCTAGAAGGAGTGAAGGACGCTCCACAATCCTCGCCCTCTCCTCTCCTCCCCTACCCCACCATCCATGGCCGCGTCGGCGTCGGCGCCGGGCGGAGAGCCCCAGAAGCAGCTCCTGTCCATCATCCGCAACTTCGCCGCCGAGAAGTCCCACGGCGGTAAGCACCCTCCGATCCCCTCCCTCGCCGCACCACCGCGCCGTAAGTCCGTAGGGTTCGCGTACGTCCTCGCCTGACCCAGGTGCGTCTCCGCTCGGAGTGCAGAGCGCACGGTGTCGGGCCTGAAGCGGCGCCTCGACGACGTGGTCGCGGCGGCCGACGCGGCCACGGCGGAGCTCGATGCCGCCAAGCGCGCGCGGGAGGCGGCGGAGACGGAGCTGCGCGGGAGCCAGACGCAGGCATCCATCGCCGCCGCGACCATCCAGGCGCTCGAGGTCTCTCCCCGTCTTCCTCCCTCGCCCCGAATCGGCGAACCATGTCTCCGTTTTTTACTGCCTGATTTTAACTCGACGTGCTACTCTGGTGCGTGTAGGCGACGATCTCGCATCTCCAGGAGGAGATCACCAAGGTGGGCTCCGAGCTGGAGGAGCTTAAGGTCAGAAATCCCGAAAATCGCAGCGGATCATTACACTCCTACTAGTCTGCTGCTTTAAACATGACACGCTTGTGTGTTTGATGTTGTGTGTATGATTGGCGTTGGCGGGGTTGCGCTTCTGGTGCTTGATGTAATGGCTCCAGAGCAAGGAAGACGGTGAGAGGTGAGCAGGATGAACTCTCTGTTTTGGCTGTTTCTCCTGTGCTTCGGTAGGATAATGTTTCTGGTAGCGACTAAAATTTCCATGCGCCTGCGCTTGGTTGTTTCAGAGACGAGTTCATCAGCCAGATGCTTGACATGAATGCAAGGATAAGGTACGCTTTTTTTTGGTTTGCCTGTGACAGCTCCATGTCGTTTCCAGCATATGCAATCAGCTGTGGCTGGTGCTGCAATCTGTTATTTGCGTTTTCGTATTGTAAAGACCTAGTACGGTGCTTATGCCTGTTCAACCTACAATGAGGCTTACTCACATCGCCATGGCTGGCTGCCAGTTGTTAGGTGATCTTGATTATCACGCTTTGGTGGTGATCCTGAGAAGTTCGTTTCTGTGGTTGTTGAATTGTGCATTGGTGAACTTTGTCTCGGCGCCTGCTTTTTCCTACAGTTTGTTTTATGTTAAACTTTGTAAAACTGGGCGGGGACAATGACACTGCTGAGTTATTGAGGAACACTGATAAGCAAATAAGATCCTTTCATAAAGATGGCAAGCAACTCTTACTGAGGAACACTGCTAAGTTATTTTAATTCTTCAAAATAGTCTAAATGAAAAAATGTTCATTCAGTGCTATTTGCTTTACCAGCTAGCTGAAACTTATAAATAAGGGCATACCCAGTGCTGAAAGCTCCCACACATCGTGGGATCTGGGGAAGGGAATTTCTAGGCACGTTGGACATTTATTACTTGCTAAATATGTTGTGATAATCTATATTCCTCTTCTGCAGGCAATTTCAACAGATGGCTTCTGTAGAGTTAGCAAGGAAGTACTCTGAAGTGTCAGCAGATGGTGAGCAAGGCAAGGCAACAGACGGTTATCAAGGCAAGGGAGCAGATGGTAAGCAATGCAAAAAAATTCTTGAATCCCTAAAGAAGGGGTTCCTGTAAATTTGCAGCATCCGTTTTATTTATGCTTCATTGCTTTTACATAGTTGTTATTTCCTTTTATAGAAAATGGACTGAGATTCTGTGTTCGGGCATAGACAGAGGACTAAGATTGCACATAATAAATTTGTGGTTGATAATGTGCTCTTTTATTATATTACCCATGATAACCTAAACTTGTGACTGAAGATTGCTTCAAAATGTTTGATTCTGTGTTGTCCGTATACTTGTGAATCTAAATTGCTTTCTGAAATGCAAATTACTGTGGTCTTTGTTCTTCTGTAACTATTTTGTTAACCATGTTGCAAGTTGCATGATATTGCTCCCAATTTTCTTATGATTTGTTATAAGTGATATTTTGCTCTGTAGAGATGTTTTCTTGTTCAGTACCTCCTCTTAAATGAAGTGTGGACCTTGGCAGATCATCATAATGTAGGCGACAATAATGAGACTGCTGAATCAGAAGACATGTTGACAGATCTGGTTGATAAGTTGAGCAACATCGAGGCTGAGATGCATGCCTTGGAAGAAGAGTATCAGAAGGACCTGCTTGATTATAAACAGGTTTTTCTCTATTCTCCCTCTCAAATTTGTGTTATTATAGAACTATTTTAATGGATACGATACTTTTACATTGCTTTTGGTGTCTGTTGACTATTTTATTGTTCATGGGAGCATCGATGATATATAAAAAATACTGTGGAAGACAACAACATGCTTGTGTTCAGCTAAGACCCTCTGTATACCACCAAACTAAAATTTGCATTCTGTGTTTTCAATGTGCGAGTATTATCTGCATTTCTCTGTTCATACATAGTAGGTACAGTATTATGTTATTCGTCGAAGGTGCAAAATATACCATGTTACAGTGCTTCTCGTAATGTGTTCTAAAATACATCACTTGTTTTTTTTTTCAAGTGTTCAGTTCACTGGGGTTTTGCAGGAATGTGTATGATTTGATGACTTATGTATATGAACTTCAGTACTGGGTAGCTCTTTCTGTAACGATTTTCTTTGCCTTGTTTTCAGCTCTGTCAGGAACTGGCTGATGTCCAAGCAAAGAGAGCTCTTATAGAAGCTGTGATGGAAGAGACGAAGCAGTTGCAGGAGATCGGGGGATATCCTTTTAGCCAGCAGTGTTAGGAGTATTTCACTACGTTTGTGCATATATACAGGCTTCTGCTTCCTCTCCGTCCGCTGAGTGTTCGCATAAGCTTTTCCTTGACTCTCGCAAGCGCGTGGCTGAAATGGAGAAAGTGCACAATTCAGTTGCTGAGGAGCTGCAGAGGCGGTACGCGTGCCCTGGCTGCAGGACCAACAACATGGCTGGGGTGGAGGAGGCTGCGCAGACGTCTTCGAACTAACTAACGCGCAGGTTTGATGTACATTGGCAGGATCGGCAGGTTGGTAGAAGTTCCAGTAAAGGTTGTTGGTAGAAGGTACCTTCTGTACAGATACAGTGCTCCGGAACATGGACTTGTAATCAGTACAAATAAGTGACTTGTATCTATCTCTAGTTATAAAAGCAAGAACTGGTGGGATACAATTAATCACAACTATTAAACGCTGATGTTCGAATGCTCCATATTGTTCCAATGTTGAGCTCAACTCAACATAATTCAAATCCCACAACCCACCCTACTATCCATCTAAACATCCCTGAAAACCCTCTGTTACATTAACTCAACAACCTGTGCCTACCTTCTATTCTGCTCCGTGAATTCTTCTGCTCGCAAACTGCTTCAAAATTATTGTGATTTTCATTGCAAATCCTCCACAATGCTGCCACGCATTCTCCCCTCCCCGAATGCCGGCTCCCCTCCCTCCAGAGAGAAGATAGTGTGATGATCACTTGTACCGTTGCACCACATTGTAGCAGGTAGGTAGCCAAGCAGTCCACACACCTGTAATAGGTGATGATTTAACCCTACAGGGTGCACTAATGTTTGCACACACTTATGTTACACCTAATTGCAGGGTAAAAACAAGAGCTACCTTGGTTCATGTGCACCCCTAGGCTCCATGGAGCTCCGCCCCTGCCCTGGTGCAGGCGCATATAGGTGCGGTAGTGGCCTGTGGTGGTGCTCGGTACGACATCTGCTACGACGCCTCGATGCAGTTTGCCAGATCTAATCGGCCTCTACAAGGCTATGATGAGGAATAAATTTATTTTCTCCATAAAGTAAATATCTAATTTGGATCTTTGCTTCATGACATATGCATTTTTCATATTGATTTATAGAAACAAATAAACGCATAGCTATCAAAACCATATGTACAACCATAGAGCAGAGGGTGGGATGGGTAGTTTCATGACTACCCAACCTAGTTGCAAAATAGTAAGAAAATAAAAAGGGCGCACCCGGGGCTCAAGCGACTGCACTTGACCCAGCCCCCCGCCGCCGTAGCTCCGGTGATCTTCCTCAACTCCGACGAACATCGCACCCCGAACCCTAAGATCCCGCACCTCCACCCTAAACCCACCTATCTTCCCCAACTCTGGCAACCACCATACTCTGGCGACCATCGCACCCCGAACCTAAGATCCCGCACCCCCACCCTAAGTTTTCAACCTGACCTCCACCGGAGACGTCGCGGCCAGCCGCGCCGTCCCCGTCTTCGGCCAGGTCTCGGCCTCGCCTCTGCTAGGGACGCCGCGTCTTCCCCGTCTCCGGCGAGGTGGGTTGTCGCCTTTCTTCTTCTTCTTCACCGGCTCAGCATGAATCTCCAACACCTTCATCGGATGGACCAGGAGGTGACTAAGAGGCGCCTGATTTCTAGCAAAAGCGAATAAAAAAGAAAAAATGTTTAGTGAATTAAAATATAAAAATAGTTTTTTTGGGGTAAAAATATAAAAAACAGTTGATAGAGAAGGGTGCCCCCAACACAAATGACCTAGGGTCACAGGCCCTCGGGGTGTAGGCCCGGCAATGAGTGAGACTTCGCTTGCCCCCAACACAAATGACCTAGGGTGACGGGCCCTCGGGGTGTAGGCCCAGCAAGCTATTCTCTTCTCACTTCCATCTCATCATCCCAACTGCTACCCCCAACGCTGGGCTAGGAGCTCGCACGACCAAGCTCGGCGATGAGATTGAACCCACCGCGCCTTTTAAGCAGGCACCGGCCCGACTAAACTGGCGATGTGGGACAAAACAAAACCAGTGTTCGGTCCGTGGATTGCGGCCGGCCGAACGCGGTGCGATGAGCGCGGAGAATAAATGGGCCGGAAAGTCGGCCGGCCCACGTTACCCACGCGCGCGTGCAGAGGCCCTCCGCGACCGCCTCTTCCTCGACTGCTCGCGCACGCGGTCCGTCGCCGCCGCCGGGGGCATCGGCATCGGCGACGAGAAGCGCAGGTCCAGTGTCGGGGGCTGGGCGTCGTTCCGAAAGCCGGCGGGTGGCAGGGGGTTGGAGTTGGAGGACGCGGCGGCATTGGCGTGGTCGAGCTCTCCGTGCACATGATTCCGCAGATTCGATGGTATGCACTGCTTTGGACGCCACCGGCGGCCACTCCACGGACGAACTGCCCTGTCCCCAGGTCGCCAACACTACCCAACTCCCCACGGCATGGACATAGCAGCTCGACACCACGCAATGAATGTTCATTTTGCCTCTGGTTTCTGGGTGGTTTTTTTGTTTTTGTTTTTACTGTTCATAGGGCAATCCAAGAGTGAACCTGCTCTTTCTGTTTCAGTTCATTTTTTTAAGTTAATGATGTTCATAGGGCAATCCAAATGGTCTTTTAATTCCGTTTTGCTCCTGATGTCAACTGACTGACTGCATGGGTGAAAGGGTTAAGGGGTGCCAATGCTAAGAGCATCTCCAGCCGTTGGCGCCCCCTACGGCCAAATCCGGCGATAAATCGCGTCGGATTGGACGAAATTAGGCGTGGGGAGCGCCGAACTTTCAGCCGGCACCCCAGCAAGACGCCCGGAAATCGGTGTTTTTGGCTTATTTTTACAAATAGACGTTTCAGTTCGGCGAATTTCATACAGTTTGCCAACATTTGGCTCAAATAAACGTTACAGTTCGGTGAATTTCATACAGTTTAACAAAACAAGCAAATAATTTGACAAGTTTTCAAACAAATCAAATGGAAACTAGTTGGTGTTGCCTCAAAACCTCCATATGTGCTCCACCAGATCATCCTACAGTAGTTGATGCATAGTAGAGTCTCGAATCTCCTGACGCATAGCGATGAACGCAACCCACGATGCCGGCACCTGGTGATTAGGCTGTGCAAGAGGACCCTCTCTCTCATATGGTAGAGCTTGTTCGCTCGCCGGGATCGAATACTTCCGCTCATCCTCAACAATCATGTTATGTAAGCACACACAACAGTTCATCACCTCCCATATCTGATCTTTGGACCAACTCATAGCGGGGAACCGGACTACAGCAAATCTCTGCTGGAGGACACCAAACGCACGCTCGACGTCCTTTCGACAACCTTCTTGTGCCTTCACAAACTCCATCTCCTTCGGGAGGATGGGACCCGAGATAGTCTTTACAAATGTTGCCCACTTTGGATAGATACCGTCTGCAAGATAGTATCCCTTGTTATAGTGTCGACCATTGATCACAAAGTCAACCGGGGGAGCATGACCCTCAACAAGCTTGGAGAAGATCAGCGAGCACTGCAGGACGTTGATGTCGTTGTTGGATCCCAGCATACCAAAGAAAGAGTGCCAAATCCAGAGATCATGGGTAGCCACTGCCTCAAGTATCACAGTGCAGCCTTTTTTGTGACCCTTGTACATTCTCTGCCAGGAAAACGGACAGTTCTTCCATTTCCAATGCATACAGTCAATGCTTCCAAGCATCCCTGGAAATCCTCGAGCTTCATTGAAAGCGAGGATCCGAGCAGTGTCTTGGATAGTGGGTGATCTCAAGTACGTGTCCCCAAACACTGCTATCACCGCCCTGCAGAACCGGTAGAAACAATCAAAGGCGGTGGACTCCGCCATCTGAAGATAGTCATCGGTAGTATCACCAGGAGCTCCATATGCCAGCATCCGCATAGCCATCGTGCATTTTTTGAGGGCGGAAAACCCTGCCATGCCGGTGCAATCTAGCTTGCATCTGAAATAGGAGTCGTAGTCTCGAAGGGCATAGACAATTTTTAGGAAAAGCTTCCAGCTCATCCTGAAACGACGCCTAAAAACAGCCTCACCGTGCAATGGATTGTCGGCGAAGTAGTCGACGTAGAGTATGCAGTATCCCTCCATTCGCTGCCTCGGCTTGCACTTTCGGCGACCTAGTGCCGACCCACCACGGCGACCAATGGCCGCCTCCGCGTGCAAGCCCGACAGGCAAGCTAGGATCAGCATATGCTCCTCGTCTTGGGCGGCGGCTGCCATCTCTTCTTCAAACATCTCGGCGAACATCTGCTCCTCCTTGTCGTCCGAGTCCATTTTCGGCCAGGCAAATGGACGAACACCTCCCGGGTGTGTCGACGAGGCGCGACGGGAGGAGTTGCCCGACGGCGGAATATGGCCAGACGGCACGCCGGGCGGCGGAATATAGGCTGGTGGGGGCTGGTGGGAGGAGGGACGACGAAGTTCAGGCAACCGGCCGGCGGATTGGCGAGGGATGGTGACGGCAGCGACAGAGCAATGAGGGGAGGGAGAGGGGGATTTGCGACCAGATTGTAGGGTTTGCGTGTTCTCTCGCCGACAGAGCGGGCCCGTTCCCGCTTTTCTCTCGTCCGGAGTCTCCGAGCGCGCCCCGGGGGACCGGTGATGGCCTGGGCTCGCCGGATGGATTAAGGCCCAAATCCGGGGGAAAACGAGGAACCGGGGCCACGACTGGACCGAATACCGCCGTCCGGATGTAAAAAACGGCCGCCAGGGACCGAGTCGGGGGACGGCTGGGGATGCTCTAAGAGCCTAGGACACACAGGATGGCGTGGGCGATGAAGCTCACCTCTTCTTGTTCAATTATTTTCTCACTTATTTCTTTCTGCTGGATCTGGGATGTCTTTGAAATTTGCCTCTCGATGTCATGTATCTTCTAACCTACTTTTAGGGATTTTTTTTCTTCCCAAGGATTGCTAAGATACCACTTATAGTGCACTGTGCACGTTTGTTTTGGCTTTTATGCCTTAATCCATTATGCTTTGGATTCAGACGATTATATATTGTTCCATCCGCCACCATTGTCACTGGCTATAGACAAGCCTAAGAAAATCTTATATGGTAGCATAGAGAGAAATTTGATTCTTAATCCAGTTTCTGCTTTCTGGTAATACCAAACTGTAGCAAGTCGGGTTTCTAAAAGAAGATATTTGTGGAGTCATTCCGACATATGGAGCGAAATTAACCTCGCTTACAAATAATATCATAACAGGACAACAATGAAAAGCATCACACATCGATGTTTCTTTATATGTCTCACCACCGCCAGATGTTTCCTTATATGTCCCACCACCGCCAATGATATATGTTGTCGATTTCCCACTCTAGAAAAACTAACCTCATATTCAGGGATCTAAAGATGTCATGTCAGAATTGTACCTACAAGTTACAACAACATAACCTATATTACCCTGTTCCAAAATCTTATATTTAGGAACGGATGTAGTACTATGTAACAACAAAAAAAGGAAATGTTAAACTAAATCACTACATAGTTTCTCCAAATTATGTAATAATTTGATAGAATTCTCCATGTTCCTCGACAAGAATACAAACTCGTACATTGCTTCTTGCTTCAAAAGATAGCTCTCGACTGCTTTGACATACTGGAATCCTGGCCCAAACAGGTGAGAAGCGCAGGCTGCCTTGCAAGCGAGGAGCTTGCAATCTCCTGTTAGAACACGAAAAACTCATTATCTGTGAACGCAACACAGGAGTGCAACTGAAAACATGCCAAGGCCATGCATCCGTCGCACCACGAGTACAATGGGAGTTGCAAGAAAACTGTCAATTTCACACCATCATCATCTCTAGCATCTAGCATAAATGGATGTGTATTGCCCAGCCGATAACTCAGTGTAGCTTTTGTGAGAGTGAGGCAGTGACAGACTTATATCGCCAGAATAAAGGATATTTAGTTCTATAAACCATCAAGATCTAAAGTGAGCCAGGATCCATTTTGTCGCTTTACATTGAACGTAGACTAAGACTGTAAACCTAACAGGCCAACATCAGACCATATAGACTAACACTGTAAATCCCAACAACAGACCGTATAGACTAGAGACTGCACTAAATCAACAAAGTGTTGATGACATTACTATCTTACAAGTCAACGAAGTGGAGGACCATGTGATTCATTAGAGCAATGACTGAATTCGGGGGACAAGCAGTCACCTGCCACGGTTTCTGACATATAGCTGTTTTGGCTGAAATGACGGTTCATCCACCATTTGCATCGGAGCTTCCATGATTCCCTTGTATGTTGCTCACAGAAGATCGAAGAAAGACTACTAAAAGCATTGATTGCTGCATCTCCTTCAATATTACATGAAATATGATCCTCGTCGTCAGTAGTACGACCAGAAAAGAGCCGAAGGAAGCATGATACAAGCTCCTCCCATATGAATGGCTTCCCATTCACAGAATCCAGATGCAAAGCTATTTCCTCAAGTAGACGGACGCTATTATAATATCCTGGGAAACAATAATTGGTAAAGAAAATGTAAGCATTGCCAACTAGGCTATGACAACAATATGAGAACCGAAAGCAAAATAAACATTTCCAAAGTTCGTGTAGACAAGCAGTGTAATAAACTTAGAAACCAGTCAAACCACTACTTGCGTTGAAGTTCATAGTATTTTTCTATATCGCCAGTGGCTTCATAGAAAAATCACATTGGCTTAAATTCTATGATGTTCTGTAAAATACTTCACCCACAATCTTTCCTACTAGCAGCGGAAACAGCATCAGAAATCACTAGGTCAGTAATACGAAGTGTGCCGGCCAACTTGCTATGGCGGGCTCGGCATACATGACCTCGAGAGGACTGGCCTAGCACTGAGACTCCGATGGCTCTGGTACAGCAAAACCGATGATGCCCGTGCTTGGCAAGGACTCGACCTAAAATTCTCTGATGACGAGCATGCCTCTGTTCTTCGCCTCAACCCACCTGATCCCAGGCGATGGACAGACTGGCCGGTTCTGGGAGGACCGCTGGATCAATGGCCACGCTGTCCGGGAGATTGCACCGCAGCTTTATGCTTGCATCCCAAAAAGACGGCGCAAGAGCAGGACCATTGTAGCAGGGCTTCAAGGCAACTCCTGGCGCGTGACATCCAGGGTAACCTTGGCATACATGAGGTAGGACAGTACCTCAAGATCTGGCGCCTTGTGGAGCACACTCACCTCACCGATCAGCCCGACAAATTGACTTGGAAGTGGACGGCGGACGGCGACTATTCCGCCAAGTCATGCTACTTATCCACATTCCATGGATCAACCACTTTCGGCCCCTGGAAGTTGATCTGGAAGACATGGGCACCTCCACGCGTCAAGTTCTTCATCTGGCAGGCCATGAAGAACCGCTGTTGGACCGCCGACAGGCTGCAGCGCCGTCGCCTGCAACATCCTCCACGCTGCATCCTTTGCGACCAGGAACCAGAGACTATGCACCACTTGCTCATCAACTGCTCCTTCTCGAAGCAGATATGGCATGATGCCCTCTCCGGATTGCGAATGACATGCCAACCTCCGGACCAGGAGATCTCCCTGCATGAGTGGTGGCTGGCAGCCAAACAGATCACACCGAAGCCCATGCGTAAAGGCCTCGCATCAGCAACGCTACTGATCGCCTGGATGTTGTGGAAACAGCGCAACGCTGGCGTGTTTGATGGTGAAAGCCCCTCTGCCGCCCGACTACACTCACAGATCCGCAAGGAGGCCGCAATGTGGGCAAAAGCTGGAGCCAATGGCCTTCGTGTTATACTGCCACCCACCTGGGATGTGCACTGAGCAATGTAACATAACTGTAATCCACGTCCTAGGAGGCTTGTAACAAACTCTTTCTATGCAATGAAAAGAAACGCAAAGTCTTTGCGTTTTCTCGAAAAAATACAAATTCCAGGGGACCACTTCTTGCAGCTCTTGGCGACTCATCTGGAAGACCTGGGCACCTCCTCGAGTCAGGTTCCTCCACTGGCTAGCTAACAAGGACAGATGCTGGACTGCCGAGAGACTGCTCCGCCACCGCCTGCAACACCACCCGCGGTGGCTACTCTGTGACCAAGAGCCGGAGACCGTGCACCATCTACTGATCGCATGCCCTTTTGCCAGGCAAGCTTGACATGATGTACTCTCATGGCTGCGGATGACATGCCGCCCACCTGAGCACGAAGCCTCCCTCAACGATTGGTGGATCAAGGCCCGACAAGCCACCCCCAAAATCCTGCACAAAGGATTGGCTTCAGTAACACTACTGACAGCTTGGATGATCTGGAAGGAGCGCAACTCTTGTGTGTTTGTAAGAGCAACCTTCTGTCCAGCGGCTACTAGAAAGGATTAAAACTGAAGCCAAACTTTGGGCGACAGCTGGTGCCGCTGGCCTAAGAGTAGTCCTTCCTAGAGATTGGGATGCATGGGCGGATCCAGCGTGTTACCCATGGGGGGCAGCTGCCCCCACTCAAATTTTTGTGTCCTTGTAATATGCCTAGCTAAAGAGTAATTTGCCCCCACTTAGTACCAAAATTTGCCCCACTTAGCATATCTTTGCCCCCCCTAATTATTTTTCCTGGCTCCGCCCATGTTGGGATGTGCACTAATTTGTTGTAATCCGAAATGTAACCAGCCTCTTAGGAGGCATGTAACCTTAAACCCTTCTGTTCAATGAAAAGAAACGCAAAGTCTTTGCGTTTTCTCGAAAAATATGAATTAACGACATTTCACTTATAGTACAAATAGAATGACCAGTATAACTGCATCAGAAAAAATTGTATGGGTTGGTTGGGACTAGAACACTCGACATGCAGCAATCAAGAATGCCTCGGTTTAGTAAACCAAAAAGAGTAAATTTCTTATTTGACACTGCCTTAAAATGTGGTTCCTTATTTGACAGTGGACAAAATTTTATTCCCTATTTGACATCAAGTTCTTTGTTTCCTTATTTGACACTGATGTTGGTTCCGTCACACAGTCCCATCCAAATATATTTGGTGGACCAAAATACCCTCTCCAGGTAGATACCCAACAAACAAAAGTTCAATCCTGACCGAACCATTCCTCTTGTCGCTCCAGGCAACGGTGGTGGGGGGTTTGGGGCTGCGCCGGTCAAGACGAAGCTCGAATCAGCCGCCGTGGAGGAAGCTGGATGGGTCGGTGGGCAAACAGGGCAGCTGCGGTCGCCCGAGGCGGCACGCACAGGGAGACGTCGAAGCCACGGTGTGGTCTCAGACAGCCCGCAGGGTGCTCGGTCGGTGGCGAAACCTTGCCCGCATGTGCCACACCGGCGACCCACTCTGGGCACCACGCCACCGTTCCCCTGGATTTTTGTTGACCGGATTAGGAGGAGCTGGGTCGTCGTGCAGTTGGCCCTGCATCAAATCTATCCACCGAAGCAGTGGTGCAGCAATAGTGGTAGGGAATTGATTAATCCTCCACTGACTTGGGTATAAGTTCATAACTACGATCTAGTGCTTTTCCTGATCATCACAGACTTAAATCTCCTCAATCCAAGATAGCACAAGTTCTAACTACGTGCGGGAAAATAGGCCGGCGACCGCGGGGAAACCAGGTCGGAGCCACACGGGAAACTAGGCTGGTGGCACGAGGGGAAGAAGCTGGTTATTTTTTTTAGTGGGGATTTCGAGTGCAGTTGCCCTTACAGAGACGAGGGGAACAGCAAGGAAAGGTCTGTCCAATTACTGCATCTGTTGACAAATACATGATTTTTTTTTTCAAATTATGCACTTGGGGTAAAATGGTCTTTTCATGTCGGTCTTTAACACCGTTAGTCCACAAAATGAACTAGAGTGTCATATTGGGAAAAACAATTTAAGCAGATGTCATATAGGGAAGAAAATTTGGTCCAGTGTCAAATAAGGAATCACATTTTAAGGCGGTGTCAAATAAAAAAAATTCTCAACCAAAAAGCCTTTGCATCCTGTCTATAAGCAATACTTCCACAGTTTTGTACTATCTAACATTTTCTTCAGGTTGTATTTTCAGAATGCTTGTCCATTGACAAAATCAAGAGCATATATAGACAGCATTTGCATTTTCTACAACTCATTTGGTGCCACAGTAGATGGTGAGTAGGTGTAGTATGTCAGTCAATAGTGTATGTATGGTCAAGCATAACCAGTTCAAACTCTCTGTAGTGGCAATTGGTACCGTTGAACTTATAAACTCTTTCGACCTTTCAATAGTCAAAATGAGTCCAAGCAATAGTACATTTATTGTGGTTTGCCTCAAGACAAACCACAATAACCTAATACAACATGTTTCAGCATTTTCGGAGGTAGGGTATTGTCGAGTAATAACATAAGGACACAATTTTCTTTTCTTTCCCCAATAGTACTTTTATTTAGTTCACCCCCTTGACAGCCTAGTTGGAGCGGAAATTTGGACTTTCAAAATAGATCATTCCCATTCTTAAGTAGCATTTTCAGTATCTTTACTATTGATTTCGAGTTGGTGGTGAAGCCACTTTTGCTATACATCATTTGATTTCCACAATTACCCCTGACATTTTACGGGGACAACAAAAATCATGAAAAGATAATCAAGGAAAGAACAATCATGGAAAGAGCAATCACGGGATCACGGGGACATCAATTCATGTAAAAAAAAATCATGCTGATGACCGCATGATTATTTGGTAACTAGTGGCATGCCCGTGCGTTGCTACAGTCTCAATCCTTTTTTTTTGTAATATGTCAATACAATACGTATAAAAATTTACATGTATGATAAAGATACTTTAAAAACTCATAATATTCCACCTTGTTTGATGTATATTTAGATAACCGATACAATTGATATTGTTTGAATATGAAATAAGTACTGCACAAATTATTTCTATATCTTCACTAATAGTACTATTTGATGACCCTTAGGTATTGTCGTACAACGCCAGGAATGTTATCTTCAGCTTCATTTTTATGGTACTTGAGCAAGTGTAACAAGAAATTTTTCCTCAACTCTATAGCGCCAACAATATTATCATTAGCATGTATATTTCATGTGGAACAAATTAAAAATATATGCAATGTTAAATACTCACCGTGCATACCGGATGAACCAACCGTGCCAGCTCAAACTCCACATTCTTGAAAAAATAGGGTTTTCCGAGTTGTAGTTCATTAGTGAAGCGATCTACGAACTCTTGAAAAGCGAACGCTCCATTTCCGTCTACATCCAAGTCATGCCTCATACTGTTCGTTAAATTTAATGTAATAGTTAAGATAAATTGCTTACACTGATGTCCGCTAGTATAACACCGAGAAACCGTCCGCTTTTCGCATTTTTTTATGCATGTGCGTAAAACCTTGGATGTTGCCTCCCACCCTTGGAAGAGGGTGTGCATGTATTCGGTATCTTCAAATGCTACATGTGTGCATAGTTGGATGCACAGATAAATAAGTTAAAAAAATATGTGATGTATGAAATTAGTCGCAGAAAGATGTTCTTGCCTAGAGATAATCGGAACTGCAATAACCGGAATATGTACGGACGGCGGTGCCATCACCCTCCTACTTCCGCTTAGGTTATATGGGATAACCATGGTTGGCGGTGCTGAACCTGTGGCTTGTTAGTGCTAGGGAATAAATCAGTCTATAGGGAGGAGGATGAATGGTAAATGAATAGAATAGGCACACGGGTAGACATTATATAGGGCGGGAAGCCAAAAACATGAATTTTTTGTGTTTTGGCGCCTAAATTAAGGCTCGTTAGCATTAATTCTAGCGATCAATTAAGGCTTGATCTCCATCCTCCTCTTACGGGACTTCCTTTTTTTCCCACAAGTGTGAATGTTAATTGAACTAAAGGATCAATTAACATTTATTTCAGCGATCAATATATAAGTAATTTATTTGGGAAACGGTAGTGCATTGACTAAAGGATGAATTAACATCTATGGCTCAGAAAGTAAGTAATTGATTTGGGGAGCATTTTGTTCCCTATTACCAAATAATCATGCGGCCATCAGCATAATTTTTTTTACGTGAATTGATGTCCCTGTGATCCCGTGATTGCTCTTTCCGTGATTGGTCTTTCCTTGATTATCTTTTCATGATTTTTGTTGTCCCTCTAAAATATCAGGGGTAATTTCAGAAATCAAATGATGTATAGCAAAAAGTGACTTCACCACCAACTCGAAACCAATAGTAAAGATAGGGAACAAAATGCTCCCCAAATCAATTACTTATTGCACTTAGCCATATCCTTTAGTCACTGCACTGTCGGTTCCCAAATAAATTACTTATATATTGATCGCTAAAATCTTTACTATTTAGGCGCCAAAATACACACAAAAAATCTTGTTTTTGGCTTCCCGTCTGTGTGCCATGTTCTGCTCGCCTGTATAATGTCTACCCGTATGCCTATTCTATTCATTCACCATTCATCCTCCTCCCTCCAGACTGATTTATTTCCCAGCACTAGCAAGCCACAGGTTCAGCACTGCCAACCATGGTTATCCCATATAACCTAAGCGGAAGTAGGAGGGTGATGGCACCACCACCGGCACATATTCCGGTTATTGCAGTTCCGGCTATCTCCACGCAAGAACATCTTTACGTGACTAATTTCATACATCACATATTTTTTAAACTTATTTATCTGTCCATCCATGTCCATCCAACTATGCAGGCATGTAGCATTTGAAGATACTGAATACGTGCACACCCTCTGCCAAGAGGTGGGAGGCAACATCCAAGGTTTTACGCACACGCATAAAACAAACGCGAAAAGCGGACGATTTCTCTATACTATACTAGTGGACACCAGCGTAAGCAATTTATCTTAACTATTAAATTAAATTTAACGAACAGTATGAGGCATGACTTGGATCTATTTTATAGGGGACAAAAATGGAGCGTTCGCTTTTCGTAGATTGCTTCACTGATGAGCTACAACTCAGAACAACCTATTTTTTCAAGAATGTGGAGTTTGAGCTGGCACAAGTTGGTTCATCCAGTATGCACGGTAAGTATTTAACGTTGCATATTTTTTAATTTGTTCCACATGAAATATACGTGCTAATGATAATATTGTTGTGTAGGGCGTTGTAGAGTTGAGGAAGAATTTCTTGTTACATTTGCTCAAGTACCATAAAAATGAAGCTTAAGATAACATTCTTGGCGTTGTACGACAATACCTAAGGGTCATTAAATAGTATTATTAGTGAAGATATAGAAATAACTAGTGGAGTACTTATTTCATATTCAAACAATAACAATTATATCGGTTATCTAAATATATACATCAAAAAAGGTGGAATATTATGAGTTTTTAAAGTATCTTTATCATAAACGTAAATTTGTGTACGTATTGTATTGACATAATACAAAAAAAGATTGAGACCGTAGCAACGCACGGCATTCCACTAGTTTTCTCCAGAATGTAAGTAGCAGTACCAATATAAAAGTAGAATAAAAGCAACCATGAACTAAAACAGCGATTAAATGAACGCTATGGGAGAATGTCTTTAGCCAAAACCTTTTCTGTGCATTCCAATTAGCTTCTTAACTGAGTGGCTGCATGTAGGATCTCTCCGCAAAGCTTCCTCATAGCAACAAGAAATAGTTGATACTTGGTTTTGGTCATAATACTCTACCAGTCTACCTCGCAATCTGCACTAAAAACATAACTTCAGCCAATGCAGCTTATCTCAATATGGACAAGGAACAAATAACAAAAACTATGATAGTCGAAAGATGTTCTAGTGACAGCAAATGCGAGATGAGATATAAGGTAACAGATTCTAGACACGATAACCAATGACATGAAGATGCCTTAACAACCTGAATGGAAGGGCTGTAGTTGAACTGTGGCAGATCTTCTCAAGTTCACAAAGCGCATCTTTCAGTTTATCACCAAGCAGAAGAATCTACATCATAACAAAGGTAGCCAAAAAGGTCTAAATAGATGAAAACAAGATCTATGCAAGAAATTGTAAGGCTATACGCAAAACAAGTACCTGTATTAATGGTAATAAGGCTGCCATTACTGGTGGCGATGAATGAAGAGCCACTCTTAGACATCTTTCTGCATCCACATAGATGGGATTAGGTGTCGACTTGTACTTCCAGTATGAATCAAAGCTATCATTTGAAGTCCCGGCAGCATGCTTAAGACGTAATGGCATCAAGCTTTTTTTGAGTCCTTCAAGTACATAATAACATCTAATATGTCAATACATAATTACATGGAGCTATTAAATAAGCTTGAATGCTTGATAGAGATCATAAAAGTAACAGATGAGATTTAATGGACTAATCGTTGCTCAGATTACTGAGACTAGTTAATCTGACAAGTGGTGGACACGGTGCAACAAATTACATACAATATCTATTTAAGAAATAGTATGGCTACATGCAAAACAAGTATACAAGACCACAATACAATATCTTATTTTACCATTAATAGAGACCACAATGCTAGCAAGGATGAACAATCGATTCGATCACAAAATTTGATGCATCTATACAATAGATCAAGCACCTTCGTCAAAAGCTGACTCTGACTTGCCACATGCAAAAGGAGGTAATAAGCCTTTTTGTCAAGCATTGTTTATATGACTATGGACATAATTTTTCTCCTCACTTGCTCAGCACACTTTGTAAATTCATATATATCACAGAATCATATTTCAGATCCAGATGTAAATGAAGGTTGCACCTGGTTGCAGTATTGCGTGCTGATGTGGATGATAGAAGGAAAAAGGTATTAAAAGGTATATCACACAAAACCAATGTTTATTAATGATGTCTCTATAATGTTCCAGTAACACAACTACCCAGTGTCATTTTCTATAGATGGCCTAGAACTCTAAAAGTACGTTCATACTTGGCGCTTAGCGGAACAAGAAAAACAGATGATCAACTTGAAAAAATACATGGAATGTCACTAACCACAGGTAGGGATATCAGAGGTATTAAAAAATACGCTTCGAAAATCTGTACAACCTACTTCTTCTTTCACTTCTGAATCAACTGAATCATTTTCCTTCACAGGATAAACAGGAACATATTTCTTCAAAATATTCTGCTTCTTGTCTATGTTCCCATTATTGATAGAACTTCCTGAAGAGCAGGGAAGAACACTGGCATCATCAACATCGATGCTGTCATCTGAGCTATCCTGGATACCACTTTCTCCATAGCCATTAGATGCCTCAGAGGTTGTGCATGCTTCATTGTAAACATCTAATTCCTCAAGTTGCATATCCTTGGGCAAGCCAGAGTACCATTTATCATATGATATCAAGCCATGTATCAGATTTAGAGTCGGCTCCATCTGTAGTCCTTCCTTAGCAATAAGGCTGAAAACAATAGAAGCTCTAAGATCTTTATCTCGGTACTGAAAAGACATTTTTGTGGAGCATAAATTAAAACAATAACCAACTAACTTATCCAAAAGCTTCAAGACTTGAAAAGCATTTTAGTTACCAGAATTAAGACATCACATCTTTTAACATAACTCATGTTAGAGTCCTCTTCAACTTGAATTCGGGTGCCTATTTTCTTCTATTAATGAAAGAGTAAATTCCACACTGAACCAGGTATCTGTAATGTAGTGACAGCACCAAATTTTATTCTGGTGACATTTTGCACAAACGATTCCACTCAGAACAACATCGTTAGCATCTGAAGTACCTCTAACTCATTGCTTGACATGTTGCGGACCCAATGGGATGTACATTTTACCAATATGCATACAATGTGGCAGAGGCTAACAAAGGTATGACAGCCACTCTCCGCTAGCTATCACCACTCCACTAACCCTAGCTCTGACATGTACGACAGTCCAGCTACCTCTGCCACGTTGGACATCAGGTCTCTAGCTAGCATCTATCACATCGCTAGCTAAACTCTGCCATGAAAGACAGACGGACAGTATTTGTGAAAAATGCATCCAATTGACCTGTGATGTGTCAATGTGAGTGCCACGTACCCTGGAGAGTGGGCCATCATGTCAGAACTACTTCAAATGCTTAACTATGGTTCAAGTGGAACTGTGTGTGCGAAATCTGGTTCAAAGTGACACAAATAAAAGTGTGGTTCGACCTGTCACTATCACAAATACCTGGTTCAAAATGGATTATAATCTCAATGAAAAGTTTCCTAGTTTCTCCTAGGTAATCAAGTCGTTTCCATTCCTGCTAACAAGTAGAAACAACAATTTCTCTGGATATAACATGATATGGTGATATTTGGTTTCATTAATGAAGTGAATTAGGCCTATAAATTGTAACAACCACCAAGATGGCATGGCAAAAAGCCTATTACAGTTTACAGATCAAGGTATTCCTCAAAGAACCATGTGTCGAAGTGCGTATAAGGCACGGGAAAAGTAAACACTGTCAGAGTGCAGATAGCTCACTCTCTTGTTGAATTGTATGCGTTGTCGATGTTGCCTTGGGAAAGGTTAAATAGTGCCATTTCGAGTTTAACCAAATGTTTCTGTCAAACAAATAAACAGGTTTAAGCAGATACAAAGGAGCATGATGGTTTTAGAACTATTAACATCGTAAAAAACATAAGATCAGATGTAACATAGAGATCATCACACAGTTATACCTGAGATTATCACCTACAGCATGATCTGATTATTCAGCTAATGCCATGACCTTAGTATTCAGGTGATGTAGAACCAAATAACCATATGAAGTTATAATTCAATGTTTTTGATTCACCGTATCCAAATTTAGACATGACAAGCTGAGGTTTGAATTACAGCCAACTTAAAAATGCAATACTACAAAACCACAATGGAATAAAAACACGCATGCGCAGAACTCGATATGTGAGTTAAAAATCTATAAACAGAGGGCCATGTAAATATAAGAATAAAAACACAACAATAAGAAAACATTGGAAAACTTAGGTGATAGGCATATAACTTTATAGCAAAAGCATAAGAAACAGTAAGCCATGATATACTGCGGCTGTTGGGCAACTGCAGACAGTTTGGGTAGCAGCAAGAGAAAGGAGCATTAGAGGGCAGAGCTTCACAGTTGAATGGGCTGCAGGCTAGCGCACACATGCTAGAATGGATTCCTGATTTAGCAAAGATACCTGGTACCTGCCTTATACAGACTTGTTTGTGGAAGATCTCTGACCAATCAATGACTTCAAGAAAATGCCCTTTCCCCATAAAAATTCCTCCAAACCCCAACGAAAGGTACGGCGGGGAATTTGGATGCGCTTGCTTATACCCAAATAAATGAACAGTGCTGATTCCTATTGGTTTTGGAGTTCAATGTCCTTCCCGGAAACATTTTTTATCCAAATAAGCTATAAATGGTACTTATTGGTGTACTACAGATTATAACAAAACATTTCTTAACTTTAGGTATCTGTTCAGATCTTGTTGTATTTCCGGTTTCAGACATGGCATATACTAAAATCAGCCAATTATTAACTAATTACAGATTGCATGATTATTAAGTCCACAACAAACTAAGAACTTACTTTTGCACATGTGGGCAACCAAATTAGCCGCTGTATCCAAACACGGAAAATCTTCTCCGTCCTGAGGTAGTAGAGGCTCTTGCCACCTAGTTTTATGCCTCTGTCAAGCCTCTTATGGATATCCATCGCAGCCTTCAATCAAGCAACTCGCCTTCATTAGAAAACACTAAAACTCCACCAAAACCACGAGCTGCAAAAAAAATCACCCCCGGCATGTTCTGCTTACCATGAAAATGCTGTGGGCCTCCTCAAAGGAGTGAGGGCGCTGGATGCCAGGAAGGAGTGCAGAGAAGACCCCGGCAGCGTCTCGCCATTGGCGCGAGCGAACTAGATTGTGGAGGAGACGACCAAGGCGACCGCGGTTGAGCCACATTGTGGGGGTTTCTGCCGCCGTGGGCCTCGCGTGGGGGTAGGGATGCCGTCTCTCAACCAATTTCCCTCTGGCATCCTTGCAAGCGTCTGTGCCAGGTTCACACTTGACGGAACCATTCGCGGTCACCGGCGTTGGGCCAGGCTGCTCGCTCCACTTGTCCACCGAGAAATCCGCCCTTGAAATGCCTGGCAGGGTAGTTTGGGGCGTGAAAGGGGGCTGGCTCGGTGTTGCCAGCAGGCGGTGAAGGCGGCGCTTCTTGCGTGGTGGTGGTGTGCCCAAGGTTTTCCCTCCTGCATTCTTGCCCACCCCAGCGTTGGCGTCAGGCTTGCGCTTTATTGAGGCGGGAAGGGTCTCCGGCGTTAGGCCCAGCTCCCTGCATCGCCTGGTGAAGGAATCGGCTACTGAAGTGCCGGATGGAATAGCTTGGGGCGTGAGGAGCGGCTGGGTTGGGGTTACGGGAACAGGAAGGCGGTCCCGGCGGGTCTTCTTGTGGGTAAGCGGGTGGGGCTTGCGAGCGGCGGCGGCGGCTGTGGTGTCGGCGTCGGCGTCGGGCTCTTTCTTGACGGGGATGAAAGCTGGTGGTGTTGGCGGGAGGGGCAGCCGCGCCATAGCACCAGGCGGCGGCCACCGCGAGGGCCGCTAGGGTTTTAGGGCCGGCGGCAGCAAACTGAGTGGGGGAAGGACCAGCGGCATATCCGGAGGACGTCACAGGGATAGGAACACAACCCTCGCTGGATCGGAGGGATGCGAGGTGAATGGTGGAGTGAGGAGACGGGGGAGGAGGAGGAGGCGGCCGGAATGAGGGGCGTGCGGGAGTTATGGGGCGGAAGCCCGAGGAGACGGCGGCGCACGGCGGAGGGAGGTCTGGGTCTGGGCGAGCGCCGCCGCCAAGAGGAGGACGAGCATGATGCGTAACGGCCTATTTTCGGGTCTTGTTGGGCCTCACACTGGGCTGGACCGAAAGCTACTCGCTCCGGTCCGTAATAAATGTCGCCGACGCTTATTATGCTCTGGGCCTCACATTGAGCAGGGGGATTCCTTCTCATCCGCTGCCGGCTGGAATCCTCCGGTTTTCGTCCTTCTACCCGCAGTCCAGATTTGTCGATCTTTTTGCACATCAGTCCTTCGTTGATTCCAAGTGAATCAATCCCCACTGCGACTGGCGCGGCGAATCGAGTGGATCGGGGCGACACCGATCATCGCCCGTTGGGGGGATGCAGGGGACGGACGAGCCCACGCTGGATGGGTCGGGCCATCGCTGTCGTGCAGGATGGGGTGGCTTGGAGCGATGCTGGCCGCCGGGTGCAGGCGAGGGTCGAGGCCACGCTGCAAGGATGGGGAGGGCTACCATGATGGGGAGTCAGGGAGAGGAGAGGGGAGGGGCAGCTCGCTCGCGCGGCGGTGGCATGGCGATGGTCCCATGGAGGTGCTGCTGGTCAGCTGCTGTCACCATCCATGCGGTGGTCGAGATGGGAGAGGAAGAAGCGAGATGGGCCTGCGTTAATGAAACAAGACTTCTGCTCCAAATCCCAGCACACCACCGCACCCACCATGCTGCACGCCCAGGACTCGTGCAGGCGGGAAGGGAGCAGTCGAGCGCCGACTGGGATAGCGGCGGCGTCCTCGGCGAGCACGAGCGCGACGGCGGCCTTCTCGGGCGAGCGCGGCGGCGGCGGCCCCAGGTGAACGCGGTGGCTGAGACCTGGCCGAGCGGGGATCTGGATGAGCTTGCCGACGCCGTAGACTCCGGCCAGCCCGAGCCAGGCGAGCGCGCATGGCGGCCCTGCCGGCCGACGAGGATGATGACACCATCCGGCCGACCTCCTGGCGGCGGCGGTGATGTCCTCCGCGCTGGAGCTCCCCGTCCTGGAGCACGCCTGCCTAGATCGAAACGCAATTCGCTGGGGTGACAGCGCAGGCTGTGGCCGTGTTTGCTGCAGGGCAAGCCGGCCGTGCGTGCATGCACAACATCAGCTAGCTAGCTAGCTGCTCTCTGTCTTGGTCTCTTGGATGATCATGGCCGCATCCTGCCGCCGATTTGCAGCTGGTCGCTAAGGGCCTATCGCCAATGGGCTTTGAGGTGTCTCCGGAGGTAGAGGCCACTCACACGAACGTCGGGGTTGCACTCGAGTTAACCATCCCCTACCCCCCTTCAGAGCAGCGTACAGCAGATGACCCTGCCCGGCGGTGTGCCCACTTAATTGTCGTTTCATTGCAGGCTGTCATACCCAAAGAACCTCCATACGGTCATGGAGGTGGATGTCGTCCATGTCACTATGGACATGCTAGATGGCGTGTTGCGCTTCACTAAGTTCTTCAAATTAACATATGGTACCATCACGATTGTTCACTTGATCTGAAGAGTATTAACGTCTGATATATTTTGCACGAAAAAAGGGTTTAGCAGAGAACAACAGCAGAGACTGGCAATAAGCAAAAGTGAGTACCTTACACTGTCTGCTCTCCGCTCTGGTCTAGATTTATAGCGACTCTGTTTATCATTTTTTTTCAATGTCCACATGATTATATTTGACTACTGACTTTTTAATACTACTTTCAGGTTGCTTCTGGTGGCAATAGCTCTTATTTTAATCCTGATAGGATTGATGTACAATGAATCATGAGAACTAAATCATTAGCAGAACCAAAAATGCGGTACAAACCAAAAACCAAAGTGAAATATAATTTGAGATTGAGAGATAGCATTCAAGGTTTGCGAGCACATATTGAATTATATCACAATTGTTGCAACACACAAGCACTTCCGCGTGGAATATGTGTGGTGAAAAGAATTTTGATGTTACCGTCCAAATCTTCATAGTTGGATCGATCGACCGAGGATTAGATTAGTCTCATCAGACAAGCCCCCGTGTGGGCTTGCGATGTGCCGCGGATTCTCAAGAAAGTTGAGACTGGCGTGACAAAAGATTTTCTTATTTATTGACCCGTGGCGAAGCACGGGTATTGTGCTAGTCTATACTTCTATATCTATACTCCTATAAAAAGAGCGAGTGTGTCAGATCCGAGCAATCTCAGCCATCCATAGGTTAAAATCTAACGTCCCACGTTGTCCCAATGATGTATGATGAGCACAGAGAAGAAACCCCCGAAATTACTGCCGATAATCACCACTTAAAAAAGGTAACCACCTAATCACGATCGGACACCACGCTCTTCTCCCGAACGGTCATTCTCGCACATCGTGCTCTGCGTGCCCCTGCCCTCCATGGCGATTAGGCGTAGCATCCACGGTCCAGCCCCCCTGACCTCCACCTCCAAAATGCCTGATCTCCCTGCCCGTGCCCCAAACCGCCGACTCCCTGACCTCCGCTTTGGCCGCCACAAGCCTGCCCTCCGCCGCCGTCCTGCCCTCAGCCTCCGCTTGCCGCGACGCTTCACGCGACCAAGCGAGGCGTTGCCCGCCGCCACCCCTCCTGCAGACCATCACGCGAGCATTTCGGCCGCCCCTCATGCCTGCACGCGAGCCCGCGTGCACTGTAATCCGCGGCCCTGCCCGTTGCGCTGTAACCGCCGGACGGCCGATCCTCGACGACAGATTTCCGCCGGGCGCACGTCCCAGCCTCAACGTCGTCCATGCTCCCCCATCCTCGAGGATAGGGTCATCAACGCTGCAAACCTCCCCTTATTTTCACTGGTACTTAGCAGAAATCAGCATATGCTAAAATATTTTTTTTCGTTATGCAGATGTATGATGAGCAGTGCTCAGAGATAATCATATGCTACAGTATTCTTTTCGTTCTGCACATGTATGATAAGCAGTGCTCAAAGATAATCATATGCTACAATATTTTTTCGTTATGTACCTGAATTAGTAAAGCGATACACATTTATTCGAGTGCTCTGAAAGCTCTACTTAGCTGGCAGAATATGACCACACTTCAGGTATTGTTAACATGGTAGAGTATATCATTTTGTACACTTAGATCAGTGGTTCTCACTGGATCTCACTTCACCTTTATCAGGAGTATCGTGAGGCCAAGGTGTGAAAACTGAGAATCGTGTAGAAATTTTCAGAGTTAAATTTGATGTGCAGTCTGTATTTTAGGGTGACGTACTATACCAAGTTACTTTTACTTTTTGCTCATTGGTCATCCATTTGTCTAAATGTTACTCCAAGGTTGGCTTCGTTGTACCTAATTTATTCTTGTTGGTGCAGGTAAGCAAAGCCCTGTATGGTGAACTTTAGCTACACAATAGAAGAAGAAACAGTTCAAGAGACCGGGGTTAGAACTTTTGAATGTGGTCTTGTTATTCCTGATAGTCTGACAAGTGGCATATTAAGGAGCTCTAGGTTCCAGGTAAAGAATCTACATTCATTTCGTCGGTGATAATGCAGCTCCAGGTCCGATGTAAATTGTGAAGCTAGGGAGTATGGGAGCAGGTCAACACGTAATGTCTCTTCTCTCATTACCCGCTTTAATTTCTTCCACTATGAAATACATATATCGCTTAGTCGTCAGCTGAGATCCAATAATAATTTATTATGAGACACATGTTGCAATTTCATAAGAATAATCAGCAAACAGACAGAAGGGAGCAGGCTGCATAAATGTTTCTATTTTTAGTGGTACATTTTCTGATTTTCATAAGATGACAGAAGCCACCTTTCTATGCTATTTTTCAAGCGGCAGCAATTGGATGATGTATTTTCAGGTCCTCGGATAGTTTTATGCCGCAATCTCTGTCATCTTAAAACTGAGGAGGTATGCTAATGAAAATTTATTGAGCACCTGTAACACATTAGATTTTGTGTGTTCAGAACTTATGAACACCCATAAATTCTCACATATAATTTGTACAGGATCTACTCTGGTTATGCCTATGAAAATGAAACCACTGAATTTTTTCTGCTTCATTACTAGGATTAGTCACTTGTTGGGGATGATGGCTGACGAGGGTTAACTCGGCAAATGTCCTAGATGAAGGACTTAGGATCGGGGAGATAGGGCGTCGGATGAACTCGAAGGTGAAGTTAGTCGAAATAGGTATGTGTCGAAAGTAAACTTGGGTGTTCAACCTGGCTTGCTTTCAATCTGGCCTACACCGTCCCCTCCTGGCCCCTATATATAGATGGCCAGGTCTCGAGGATCGGGTAGGGTCCGATACGGATTACAATATCGACATACGGTAAGAACTCGTATTCGACTATCATTACAATTGGGCCCAGCTTATCGGGCCTCAGGGGTACTCAACTAACGGGCTCTATTAACTATACCCTTATCAGTAGCCCCTGAGATTCTACCAGAATTGTAGATTCAGGTTGAATCTCTAATCTCTAAATCTTTGACTTGATCAACTCTTCAACTTCTTCTTATCTTCAAATCTTCGACTTGGTCTTTCGACTTATTTTCATGATACTCTTTTGCAAGGGGTTTTGATGAACAAGCCTGATAACTCTGACGGATCAAGAGGTCAGTTAACTGTCAGAACAGATACTTGTCACCTACTTCAAATTCAATCCCCTTGGACTTGAATTCGGGATACCGGTCAAACCCACCCTTTTGCCGCATTTAGGACTTACAAAAAATGAATCCCAGTGATTCTCAGGGTACCCAGTGCGTCCACCGGGATTTTCTTCGCGTCGTAGACACGGATACATACTAACAGAGCGCATCCATGTGCGTATACCAGGCCACACAGGACGGATCCCAGGGTCTTACCTTCGTGATAACTCACGGCATTCGAGTTTCGTTGCGATAACGTAACTCGAGAATCTTATATTTCGCAGCCAAGTCTCTGACTGATAAAACCAAAGAATTTTTGGATTTTAAATTGATCTTCGCTCCCGATGGGAGTAATCTCTCTTCAGTTTTGTCGACTATATAGTCGAAGTTTATACGCTTATCCTTTTGCATCTCCAGTATTGATTATCTTATCCTCTATCGGGTGCGCGCTCAGCGCTCCCGATAGGAGTAGCCCCCGAGGCTATGTTTGGCTATTTTTAGTCAAGCATAGGCTCAAAGTTCAGCTCATCTTTCTTCTGTGAACGTCTTACTGTTGGCGAGCCCCCAAGTCCAAGTCGAGGTTTTCATATCGTGCGACCATAGTCTCCTTTTCTTGTTTTTCTTTTTTGATATTATCGTCTGCTGTGCGCAGAATTTAACTCCTGCTGTAAAATACTTTTACGGGCTCTGTTGTAGCACGGGGGCCCAATAATACGTGCTTATAAATAAAGCACCTGCTGGTCAAGGTAAAAAACCCTAATCAGATTCCTCCTCCGCTGCATCATCTTCTCTCTCCATCTAGGGTTTTCCGAGGTTTTTCCCTTGTTCTCATGGCTGATGCTGAAGGTTCTCGTCTGAATCTTGGCTCCCTGGCGGCGCCACGAGGTCGGGGTCGCCCTCGTGGAAGTAAGAACAGGAGCAACATCACTTCAGCCGCCGCAGGAACTTCATCGGACGCTCCGGCTAAGCGTCGTCCCGGCCGTCCACCTGGTAGCAAGAACAAGCCTAAGGTGACTGGCACTGCTCCAGGTCCAATCGCTCCTCCTCCTGCTGCTACTGCTGCTCCTGCTGCCCCTCCCCGAATCTTCTCCTTCTTCTGCATTGCCATGGCGCAGTGCCGTGAGATTCAGCGCCTGCCGCTGAATTTTACCAAGTTCATGGATGGCCGCGAGCTGCGAGAGGCGGTTCTCCGTGAACAGTCTGGCAGTGGCATCCCATACGAGGTGGAGGTGTGGTATGATGGCAACGGCGAGCAGTACTTGAGGGGCGGCTGGTGATGCGTGGTGAATGACCAGCCCGTTGGGAACCCCAAGAGGAAGGTGTGATGAGTATAGCAGCTAGTTTTCCCTCAGTTAAGAAACCAAGGTTTAATATCGTTCTTGAAGAAGAGAGACGGTGACGACTGAAGGTGATGCTTGCTAGTTTGCGACAGCAGCGGACAATTTATATATGGCGCCTCGTCCAAGCTTTGCTTGCTAACTGCAACGTGGAACCTGCACACACACAAACAAATACTTTGCTCCCAACTTGCGATGAGGTTGTCAATCTCACCGGTTTGCTTGAAACAAAGGTTATGAGTGTATCGAGTGGAAAACAGTAGTAATATGCGAGTAAAGTAAACAGTGCGGGAATAGTAAACAGGTGATTGCAATATGATTAAAATAGGACCGGGGTCCACAGTTCACTAGTGGTGTCTCTCCATAGATAAATAACATGCTGGGTAAACAAATTACAGTTGGGCAATTGATAGAATAAAGATAACGTGATATGTCAAGAAGATCACTATGAGGTTCACTCTGGGCATTACAACAAAATACATAGACCGCCATCCAACTGCATCTATGACTAATAATCCACCCCCGGGGATATCATCCGAACAACCCAAAAGTATTAAGTTGCGAATAACAGATAATTGCATTAAGCAAAGTGTGTAATGTAAACAAAGCATATGCCCTTGAGCATATGAATGTTGTTTTCTCCCTAGTAGCAACAGCACATCTACCACCTTAGAGGTTTCTGTCACTCCCCCAGGTGAAATAGAGACATGAACCCACTATCGAGCATAAATACCCCCTCTTGGAGTCACTAGCAACTACTCGGCCAAGATAGCTACTAACAACGGAGAGCATGCAAGATCATAAACAACATAGAGATAACAAAAGATATAATTCAGTACAGCAACTTAATCATAAACACCAATATTCATCGGATCCCAACAAACCAACATCATAGTATTACATAACGGTGATCTCAATCATGTAGGGCAGCTCATGAGATCTAAACATGAAGCACATGGTGGAGAGGACAACCATCTAGCTACTGCTATGGACCCATAGTCCAAGGTAGACTACTCACTCATCGCTCCGGAGGCAAGCATGGCGATGAAGGAGACCTCCGGTGGCGATTCCCCACTCCGGCAGGGTGCCGGGAAGAGCTTCTGGACCCTCCCGATCTTCGGGTCGACGGCGGCGGCGGATCGCGATGTATTCTGGAAAACTGATCGGGGCCTTAGGTTTTTCTCGTCAGGGGGTATATGTAGGCGAAGGGGGGCTGTCAGAGGTGGAGCCACGCGGCCTCACACGGGGCTGGCGCGGCCAGGGGCCAGGCCGTGCCGCCCCTGTGTGTGGGGGCCACGTGGCCCCCCTCCGTCAGGTCTTCGGATGTTTGGGAGCTCCCCGGTGAAATATGACTTCAGGAACTTGTTTCGTCCAATTCCGACAATATTTCCTGTGTATCACTTCTGAAACACAAAAACAGCAGAAAACAGGAAACTGGCACTGTGGCACTTCGTTAATAGGTTAGTTCCGGAAAATGTATAAAAATGCCACTAAGTGTAACGAAACAATAGGCAAATGGTGTAAAAACAAGCATGGAGCATCAAAAATTATAGATACGTTTGAGACGTATCAGCTGGTTAGAGTTTGCAGAAGACCATGACATCCACCAAGGCTTCTTCATGGTCTTTGACTTCCATATCGGCACGTCAAAGTTTGACGTGACGATCTATGATGGCACCCAGTGCCAGAAGAAATATGAAGCTGAAGTCCATTTCCACTAGTATTCGCTTTATGTAATTTCTTTTGATAATGTACTTGCTACCATGTTATCTGTAATGAATATTCGTACTTTGTGTCTGTGCTTTCGCTAGTACCAGAAAAACAAATCATTGTTCTGAGGTATTCTTTCCATCTATCGGGTTCTTTGCGAACCAATTTATATGAAAAATATCGGGTTCCTTTGTGAACCAAGTTATGCGAATATTTATCGGGTTGTCTGCACAACCTTTCAGTAACAAAATTCTTCCAAGTCGCGATAAGAAATTCTTTTCGTACGACCCGAGGGTTAAAGCCCCCGAGGCGGAAAAGTAAACATAGTTGTACAATTTTGTCGAGTTTAACCCAAAGAACCCGACCTGTGGCCTCATGTTCTGGGTTCAGAAGATTGACTCGAATTTACTGATACCTCTATATTTTATTCTACGCGTAAAAACGTCGTAGCTGCTCTGCATTCCATGGGTTGCTCTCGTCCTTCCCAGTCTTCTTGTCTTATAGTCGATATGCTCCTCCTGGTATTACTTCGATGACGATGTAAGGTCCCACCCAAGGGGACTCTAATTTGCCGTGGCTGTCTTGCCTGAGTCGCAAAACTAGGTCTCCCACCACGAAGGATCGTGGACGAACTCGACTACTATGGTAGTTTCGCAGGCTCTGTTGATACTACGTAGCCCTTTCTAATGCTTTATCTCTTGCTTCATCTAGTGCATCGACATCGTCTTGCAATGCTTCTGTTGACGTTGTCTCGTCATATGCTGTCACTCTTGGAGCCTCGTGTGTAACTTCGACTGGAAGCACAGCTTCTGCGCCATGGACCAGGAAGAAGGGAGTTTCTTGAGTTGCTGCATTAGGTGTAGTTCTTAAGCTCCAAAGAACGGAGGGCAATTCTTCTACCCAAGCGCTCTTGGCTTTCTCGAGAGGTGCTAAGAGCCTCTTTTTTATCCCACTACATATCAGGCCATTGGCTTTTTCGACTTGCCCGTTTGTCTTCGGGTGCGCCACATAAGCGAATTTGAGCTTGATCCCTAATCCTTCGCAGTAACTCTTGAATTCCTTTGAAGTGAAATTTGTCCTGTTATCTGTGATGATGCTGTATGGTACACCAAAACGAAAAACTAATGACTTGATGAAGTTGATCGCTGCTGTAGAATCTTGAGTTGTTACCGGGGCTGCTTCCACCCATTTGGTAAATTTATCGACTGCCACTAGCATGTAGACATGCCCTCCTGGCCAGGACTTATGCAACTTTCCCACCATGTCGAGGCCCCATTGCGCGAAGGGCCAAGATAATGGTATTGTTTGTAACTCTGCTGCTGGTGCATGCGGTCTAGATGCAAACCTTTGACATGCTTCACACTTTCGAACTATATCTTTTGCGTCCTCGATGGCTGTTAGCCAATAGAATCCTGCTCGGAAAGCTTTTGCCGCTATTGCTCTGCTGCTAGCATGATGACCACATACTCCGCCATGTATGTCTTTTAATATTGTTTGTCCTTCCTGGGGCGTTACACAACGCTGCAAAACGCCAGTAATACTTTTCTTGTATAATTTCCCCTGCAACACGACAAACACTTTCGATCTTCGAGTTATCCTCTTAGCCTCCACTGCATCTTCTGGTAATTTCTTATTTATCATGTATGCAAGATATGGCTGCATCCATGTTTCTTCTATCATCATGACCTCCTCTGACTCTGATGTAGCCCCCGAGCCTGCTGTAGTAGTCGAGCTCTTTCCACTTTTTATTGATCTTTCCACTATTTCCTCTCAAAATACTCCGGACGGCACAGGTAAACACTATGACCCTATATTTGCTAAATTGTCGGCTTCTTTATTGTTGTTCCTGCTTATGTGCGAGACTTCGCATCCATCGAACGTTCTTTCTAGATAATGGTACAAATTTTTGTAGGCCATCATGTTGTCATTGATTGTGTCACATCTGTTCATAACTTGCTGGACAACAAGGTTGGAATCTCCAAATATTTTTAGGCGAGTTGCTCCACATGCTTTAGCCATCTTCATGCCGTGCAACAAAGCCTCGTACTCTGCTTCATTGTTAGAAGCCTGCGGAAAGCTCATCCTTAATACGTACGCCATGAGGTGATATCAAAACTACTCCTGCGCCTGCGCCTTAGACCCTTTTAGAACCGTCGAAATACATTGTCCAAATACTGGATAAGTCTGGTGGTCCTGTGCTCTGCAGCTCCAGCCACTCTGCCGTAAAATCTGGCAAAACTTGCGACTTGATCGCCTTCCTTTTCTCGTACGTGATGTCCATGGGAGACAACTCGATTCCCCACAAAGAGACACGTCCTGTTGCCGAAGGATTATTCAATATGTTCGATAATGGCGCCTCGTTGACCACTATAATTGGGTGCACCGCGAAGTACTGTCGTAGTTTTCGTGCGGTTGTGAAGACACTGTATGCCAGCTTCTGATAATGCGGGTACCTCTATTTCGTTGGAGATAACACTTCACTGATGAAATATACCGGCCTCTGGACGCCATGGGCCTTTCCTTCTTCGCTCCTTTCGACTACTAATACTGTACTCACCACCTGATAGGTTGTGGCGATGTACAATAGCAATGGTTCTTTTTCCTTTGGTGCGACCAGCACTGGTGGCGTGGAAAGCACTTTTTTCAACTGTGCGAACGCTGCGTCTGCTTCTTCTGTCCACTCGAATTTATCGTCTGATTTCTTCATAAGTGCGTAAAAAGGAAGCGCCTTCCCCCCTAGTCGAGCGACGAAGCGACTTAGTGCCGCGACGCGTCCTGCAAGTTTCTGTACGTCGTGTGGTTTCGTGCGTTTCCCCATTGTTAAGATTGCTTGGATCTTCTCTGGGTTTGCCTCTATTCCTCGTGCTGATACCAAGAACCCCAGAAGTTGTCCTGCTGATACACCGAAGGAACACTTTGTCGGGTTAAGCTTAAGCTTGTACCTGCTCAGGTTATCGAAGGTTTCTGCCAAGTCGCTGATTAGAGATTTCTCTTCTCTTGTCGTGATGACTACATCATCAATGTAGACTTGGATATTGCGTCCTATTTGGCTTCCGAGGCAATTTTGCATCATCCGTTGATAAGTTGCTCCTGCATTTTTTAGGCCGAACGGCATTACTTGGTAGCAAAACACTCTGTATGGTGTGATGAAGGTCGTTTTTTCTTCGTCCTCTTTCTTCAGTTTGATCTGATTGTAACCAGAATATGCGTCCAAAAATGAAAGCCTCGCGCATCCCGCTGTGGAATCGATTATCTGATCGATGCGGGGTAGAGGGAAGGGATCCTTTGGACAATGTTTATTGAGAGATGTGTAGTCAACACATAATCTTTGTACGTCTGTATTCTTCTTGGGTACTATAACTGGGTTCGATACCCAACTCGAAGTTTTGATTTCTCTGATAAATCTGGCATTTTCTAACCTGTGCAGTTCTAACACTATCGCCTTCCTTTTAGGTTCATCAAATCGCCTCAATGGTTGCTTGACTGGTTTTGCCTTGGGATCTACATTTAGTGCGTGCTCGACGAGTTCCCTGGGAACCCCTGGCATGTCCGATGGACACTAGGCGAAGATTTCCCAGCGCTCACGGAGGAACTTGATGAGCGCGCCTTCCTATGCGGGATCCAAGTTCACCGCAATTGATGTCGTCTTGTTTGGATCTGTAGGATATACCTGAATTTTCTTCGAGTCCTGCGTTGTGTCGAAAGCCTGATCTGGCAGGGATCGTCCAACGTCGGGTAGCACATTATGATCCGTTTCTCCTTTTAACCTCTCATATTCTGCTGTCATGCCGAAGGTTTGCGCCATCCTGTTGAACTCTCTGTCGCATGTGTTGGCTACTTCAAAGCTCCCTTGTACTGTAATTGTTCCTTTGGGCCCTGGAATTTTCAATGTAAGATACGCGTAGTGTGGCACTGCCATGAATTTTGCAAATGCTGGGCGCCCTAGGATTGCATGATATTGCGACGGCCAGTCCATAACTTCGAATTCCAGCTTTTCTCTTCTATAATTTTCACTTCTGCCAAAACAGACATCGAGTTCTATCCTTCCCAAAGGGTAGTTTGCGGCTCCTGGTACTATTCCGTGGAAAGAGCAATCTGTTGGCTTCAAACTCGTCAGCGAGATGCACATTGCCTTTAGGGTTCTAGCATATATTAAGTTTATGCCACTCCCTGCATCCATGAACACTCTTCCGATGTCGTACCCTCCTATTTGTGCCTTCAGGACCATAGGCGAGTGGCCTGGCCTGGGAATTTTCCTCGGGTGATCTGCTCTACTGAACTTGACTGGTTGTTCCGACCACTGTAAGTACTCTGTGGTAGCTGGCGGTGATGATATCGCTAGGTCTACTTGCCTGGATATGCTCTTTCGTTCTTTCTTTGACTTGGGCACGGTTGAATCATGGCTGATATGTAGACTTTTGACTCTAGGTGCCTTACTGGCCTTTGCATTTGATATCCTTGACTTCTGTGTCTTTCTTCTTGCCTCCCTTGTTGGCTTGCGCCCATGGCGCTTTGCAACCTTAAGAACGTTCTGCAATCCTTCATCTGATGATTTGAGACCCTTTTTCCGTCGAGATACGCGTAGTGGATTCGACAAGGTCCGTATAGCATATCCTCGGCCGACGGACCAGAGTACCTTGACTTTTCTACTCCTTTTGCCTGAAACTTCCTATTTTCATATCCTTCCTCTTCTTCTAGTACGTAACCCGCGGCTACCTGATTTTGCCTTCCATGGTTATCCCTGCTGCGGTGTCATCTCCTTTGTCTACTTATTCTGTCGACTTCTGGTGAACGTCCTCTTTTGTTATTATACGCGTCCTCTCCATCAGCAAATTTGTTTGCTTGTTCCATTAGCTCGGCTACTGTCGTAGGTCTTGTTCTTCCTATCTCTTCCACAAGATCTGAGCGACGAAGTCCTTCCGAAAAGGCGTCTATTGCTCGTTCGTCGGAGACGTCCTCTGCTGAGTTTTTGATTATACTCCAGTGTTGTATATAAGAACGTAGCGTTTCGCCTTTCCTTTGCACATATGCTTTAACTTTCTCCAGTGATGCTGGGCGCTTGTAGGTGGAACGAAAATTTCTTGTGAATTGACTTTCGAGTTCCCCCCAACTTCCAATGGATTCGTCGGGTAGGGTATTCAACCAAGACCGTGCGGCGCCGGTGAGGTGCAGCTGCAAACTTTGCATTGCAGTCGCCTTTGTTCCCCCTAGTATCTGTACTGCCTGCAGATAATCTGATAGCCATAAGGTAGGTTCTTGCGACCCGTCATACTTATTCTGGTCGTGTGGTAATTTGAATCCTTTGGGTACCCGCGTTTTGCGAACCCTGCGGGTAAAGCATAACGCACCCATATCTTTATCGTCGTCCTCGTAATTCTCTTCCCTCCAAGCATGACGTGATTTATTTACTCGAGCTTGTGCTATTATACTTCTTGCGTCCTCCTTCCTTTCTGTCGCTTTTTCTCTTCTGATGACTCGCTATACTCGTTATCTGTGACATTGTATCTGAGCTTCTCCTTTTGATTTCCCTTGTAGCTTGTCGACTTCTTCTCTGGGCCTTGCTCCCTGATCTTTCCTTCTACTATTCCGAGGCTTCGTATCGCGGCTCGGTGCATATCTTCTCGTGGGTCCCCAGGTTCTGGTCTTGTAGCTAGTAAATACGCTTGTGCTGCTACTAATGCTGCCTCTGGCGTTTTTTGTATGAAGTCATCTTCCTCCTCTTCTAGATGTGGGGTAGGGCTCCTTGAGTACCCTTCCTCTCTGTCGCGTGCTGTCGCCCCTCTGTTGTGTTTTGGGTCTCCGCGCCTTTCTCTGCTGTATTCTGAATCTTCACTATAGTCTTCCCAGTATTCCTCCCTTGATATACTGTTGTTGTCTTGAAAAATCATGTTTCTTTCCTCCCTTAGTTTCTTCCTGTGTTGGTACATTGCATACTGATATCCCATTAAAACTTCTCTTCTCGATCCTTCGGGTACTTCTGTACCATGATTAATAGCTGATTTGATCATTCTCCATTCACCAGCTGAGACATGGACTTTCTCCTTTTCCTTTTTGTTGTGATCTTGTATTTTGTCGACTTCCCTGTCGGCCTTTTTACTTCCCTCGCTGTTGTTTCCTTCTTCTGCCTCAGTGATAATGACGCATAACTGATGTACTTTGGAGATGCCGCTGCTTCCCATGGCGAAGTCCTTTGCATTGTTGTGCGTCTGACACGCTTTTTCTTCTGAGTCGAAATTTTCCCGTATTTTGTCGCCTTCTGCGATTGATGCTTTTTCTAAGCTGACCGGCGAGTTTACCTCACTGGAAGAGCCTTCTGATGATTCCAATGTTTTCTCTGCTTCGGGCTTGTTTGCCGACGGATCTGGTTTCGTCGAGTCCGAGAGGCGGGACGAACCCGATGGCCCGACGATGATGCTCAGACTTCCAATGGTTAACTCCATCTCTTGACTTCCGTCGAGTTCTGAACTGCTGTTGGCTAGAAGCGAAAAAGCCGTCGAATTCATGATTCCAACGCCCAGAGTCCCCACGGTCGGCGCCAATTGACGAGGGTTAACTCGGCAAATGTCCTAGATGAAGGACTTAGGATCGGGGAGATAGGGCGTCGGATGAACTCGAAGGTGAAGTTAGTCGAAATAGGTATGTGTCGAAAGTAAACTTGGGTGTTCAACCTGGCTTGCTTTCAATCTGGCCTACACCGTCCCCTCCTGGCCCCTATATATAGATGGCCAGGTCTCGAGGATCGGGTAGGGTCCGATATGGATTACAATATCGACATACGGTAAGAACTCGTATTCGACTATCATTATAATTGGGCCTAGCTTATCGGGCATCAGGGGTACTCAACTAACGGGCTCTATAAACTATACCCTTGTCAATGGCATTGTGACTAACTTCCACAATAAAAAAATCTATGTATTTTATCTACGTTTGATGTAATTTATCTAATTATGTTTTCACATATTATTATTAACGTGCATGTGCACGTGCTTGATTACTAGTCTTACTGGTTACTCAAAGATTCGGTTAGTTCCTAAAGAAAAATCTGGCTCATACGCTCCTAAGGGCATGTACAACGCTGACCCCTTACATGGACGCTTATGTAGGCAAAAAAAATTATTATCGTTAATTATAAGCCTAAGCGCCTTTGCAAAGCAACGCTTACCGCTTAGTTGAGACGCTACCGATATCACGAGGCGCTCGTCGCTCCAACGGTAGACGCTAATGATGTAAACAAAAAGATCTGCCAACAGCCAAACCGGACAGGCCTAATTAGGCCTTGTTTACTTCTCCGGTATTTTCATCCTAAGATGTGGGGATTTGGTGTTCATCTAATACTCTCAAATCTTCTCAAATACTCTACCATGATGGAGAGTTTTTAGTCTAGCCAAAAATACACTAGAGTGGAGTGGATTTGTGGGGATATCCCAGGATTATCCCCTCAAAACCCGGACTAGTAAACAACTTATGGGGGAAATTCCAGGATACAAAATAATCCCCTCTCATCCCCTCAAATACCCTAGAAATAAACAAAGCCTTATGTTTTTGCTAGCGCATGGGCTAGTGTTGGACGCTCTTTGCTCCAGATCATGCGGGAAGAAAAAGGCTAAGCGTCGACTCATCTTCTTGCATCGACGCCAGACTGAATCCTGGGATCGATCGGGAATTCAACGAAACGGTTAGGAAAAAGAGCCTAGCGCCTCCTCTAATCGCCTCCAGTGCCCTAACAGCATCTTCAGCCGTGTCCCCGAAACAACATTCAACACGCGTGTTGGATTGGAAGTTTCGGTGACGCCAGCATGAACCAAAGCATTTTGGGGCTGGCGCTCCTCAATCAAGCTATTCATTTTTTAGGAACAAAGCACGTATAGATTGGCTATAATTTAAATACTTCATATAAATATAATAAAGTTCAGTCATGACTCATGAGAAGCAACAATCATCAAGGCACCGCTACTTTGATCCCCACATATTTCTATCAGATTATTTTGTAGGTGGTGATAAACTCCTCCATCACTTATCATGGCGAGAAAATCAGCAAACACTGTAGGAATCTGGTGATCAAAAGCGGCTAGAGGACCCTCAAAAGCATACATGTGATCACCCCTTGTTGCAGGATCACCCCGTCCACTCTCGATGATCATGTTGTGTATGATCACACAAACATGCATCTCCTCCGATATTTGCTCTTGTGACCACATAAGAGCATGGTATCGGATAATATCAAAACGAGCTTGGAGCACACCAAATACTTGCTCGGCATCCTTTTTACAAGACTCGAAACGTGAAGCAAAGTTAGATTTCACTGGAGCTTGGGGATGGGAAATTGGCTTCATATATGTCACCACCTAGGATAGATGCCATCGGGTAGTACCCTTTGGTATACTGGTGGTCATTCATCTTGTAGTTGCAATCTTGAGCATGGCCTTTAGCAAGTCTCACAAACACTAGGGAGCGTTGTAGCATGTTGATGTCATTATGAGATTCGGCATGCCAAATCCAGAGCTCATGATCAGCCACATCTTCAATAACCACACTGCAATATTCATGATGCCCTTTTGTACAGAACTTGGCAGACAAATGGGCAGTTCTTCCATGAACAATGTATGCAATCGATACTCTCAAGCATCCCAAAAAATCCTCTAGCAGCATTGTATGCCATGATGCGAGTTCTTTCTGCTTCAGGCCCTCTCAAATAGTCTGGCCCAAACACTACCACGACTGCCTCGAAGTACCAATACATGGACTCAATGGTTGTGGACTCCGCCATACGAAGTAGTCATCAAATGTATCGTCAGGGGCACCATATGCAATCATCCTCATCGTCGCGGTGCATTTTCTGAATTGCTAAGAGAACCCACACAGCGACGGCGTCCTTATTCATCACGAAATAGTCATTGTAGGCCCTCACCCGGTGCAGCAACTTCATGAAGATCTCCTTGTTCATCCTAAATTAGTGGCGAAACTCCTTTAGGCTAGCGGTTGCATTGTTGACTAAATAATTGGCATGTAGCATGGCATGATACTCCATCGTCTGCCTTTTTTCTCTTTCTTCTCCAAAATTTCATACCTCCAAGAGTGGGAGCGGCATTGCGCAAATCGTCGGCTTGCATTTGTAGAAGGGATGCGAGGATCGTCGAGTGTTCATCTTGATCAGCGGGGCATTCTCTTCCTCTTGCAATAAAAGCAACATCATCTCGTCTTCACTATCCATGGTCTACAAAGAAAGCAACAGAACAATCAGTCGACAAAACAACAACGAGAGAAGAAGGAAAATAGTGAAATTACGCCTACACACGCAAACTGTCGAACACCCTGCATGCTATACATCCGTGTGAGGTTGTCGTGCAATGGAGAGGCAAGAGGTGCGTCTAGCAGGCAAGTGTGTGGAACAGGCGCGCCCGAGCTATCATCATCAATAGAGGGTACAGAAGCGTCGATAGTAGTGGCAGCGATTTCGCTGGGTGGGATAGGCCTAAGGGCGGTGATAGGCGTGCTAGCGGGTGGGGAATGGCTGGGTCACTTGTTGGTGGCATCCGCCTGTCAGTCAGGCGCCCCCACAGTGGAAACATACGTGGATGTAGATTTTGTGTCAGTCAGGCGTCTCAACACAGCCTCCTATGGAGAGGGGCTGCCCTGGGGGCGCCTGACAGGGCAGTGCAGGGTCCAAAGAACGTTTGGGGACCACAACTGGGCGTAAAAATTGATCTAGCGCCACAAAACCGGCACATGGAGGCGTCTGAGGGCGCGATGAGATGCTCTAAGTGTGGAGCTCTCCCTTCCTAGGTGTTCTCTGCTCGTCGAGTGTCGTTCCTTTTCCATGGTCTCCGCGGGTATTTGTTTGCTTACCAATTGCCTCAACAAAGATAGAAGTGGTACAAGGATGAAAGAGAAAGGAGAATGGGAGGGTGGAAGATGCAATTTTTCCTTTTATTTTTCAAACCCAAAATATTGAAAATGAAATATCTTGCAAATCGTTTGTCTAAGTTGCAAACCATTTACACTTTTGAGTTTCTCTCGGTGAAATCTTTAAAACTACATCGCATGTTGATACGTTATGAGAAAACTTTTTTACTTTCAAAAGTAATACGCATATACTTTGGGTTGTAGCTGCGTACTTGTGTTTTCTATGCTTTTGTGTATCCATTTTCAATGTAATTTGTAGTTTCATTTTAGCCTACATAGTTAGTGTAATTTGTACTTCCATTTTAGCCTATGTAGTGGGATGGAGTCCACAGTGAGGCTTGGCGTTGGGCCCTTTGGCCTTGCAAAATTGGGCCTCGCTCGTTTGGGTGGCTTCTGTCATTCCGTGCGTGACAGTAAAGCGTAACGGGGACGATGGTTTAGTCGCACCCCCAGTCAAACATTGTTGTTTCTAGTTTATAAGCTTGCTCACTATAGTTTTATTTATCCCTTCAGAAATATTCGATAAAATTGGAACAATACAAAGAAGGTTATCATGCCCCTAGGCAAGGATGACACTTGGAAATCGAGATATGCACCAATTTTTTTGAGATTTCAAATGCGAGTCCTCATATTCCCTTTTTCCATTACAGGTATCTTTGGGGCCTCATTTCTTTTGCAGTCATGTCCAAAAAACCTGCTCGTTTGGCACCCATTATTTTATTTTATTTGATTGAAACGAGACGAAATGATATTAATGATATTATTTTATTTGGAAAATCCACATAAATGACAAGGTACCAAAAAGAATTAAGGTTAGGCATGGAATGAAAATATGAAATTCTCAAATGAATTAGTTAACCAATTCCGTGGCAGCCAAACAAATTAATTCTTAAAATCACTTTTTTTTTATTCTAGCCCTAAATGATGGAAGGCAAGTGAGCCCTTACTTTTGTAATAGATCCCTTGGCTTCTATTAGCCTTATCTTTGCAACAAAGTCCTAATGGAGCAACTTTACAATTTGATCGCTTCTTTTCTATATGGCACGTCATGTCTTGCTGTCTGCCCACTTTATGTCGTTTCAGTCACTACCTTACGTTTTCTGTAATTAGATCCCAAATTCTCAATCTGAACAGAAGTTACAAGTCAGTTCATCCTAGAAATTCCTCTCCCAATGTCATACACAATGTTGAGATAAACTTTTTAAGCACAAAAACATTTTTTACTATTTTGACTGAATTAGGTGTGTATATACATACTCCCTCCGATCCATAGTAAGGGTCAGTGATACTGTGGTTTACACTTATTATGGATCAGAGGGAGGGAGTACAAAAAACTGAAAATCACTAATCCCTAGGAGAACGACAAAAGAATTATCGTGAAAATGGCTACAATTAACCCTTTTTTGAAACTTTAACGCAAAATAAGCCAGATCTGCAAAAATTTCACAATTTGACCCTTTTTGCATGGCGCCATGGGGTACGGCGTCATGGTTACATTGCAGGTACGGCACCATGGTCTTGCATGACGCCAAAAACTGCAATAAAATCATGGCGACCATGGCACCCTAGCCAACGGCGCCATGCAATATAACCATGGCGCCCTGAGGTTGGGCGCCGTGCAAAAGGGTCAAATCGTGAAATTTTTATAGATCCGATTTATTTTGTGTTCAAGTTTTAGAAAAGGATCAATATTATCATTCTGCTGCAAATCAGCCCATATACTTTTTTGAACTGGGGAAGGACTCCAAAGGCCCGGAGAGCAGAAAAGCTAGTGTAATGCATTGATAATTTCCAGCACATACATACAAAATGTGGACCTAAGATCTTTAGCAGCAGTGCAAGAAATCCATTCTAAATCGCAGACAAACCCAATTCCATTAAGCTTTCAAACATCCCAAAAGCCATCATATTCCACAAGTATCTGAGCCCATAACTGAAAAAAGAGAGAAAGCGAGGACAAAACACATTGAAAAAAGGACTATACAGCCAAACCCAGATTAACCAGCCATCCTTGATCTTTACTAGCCATAATCACACCTAACATTTGTACATTTTTCTCAGTTCTAATATTCTACCAAGCAAACCCAACCCGAGGTCAAAAGATTCGACAAGCCGATATCCCCTTTCCAACAGCTAGCTTCCAGCATCCAGATTTCTATACTGGTATGACATCCGTATTTGAAGTATCTTCACATCTCAAGACTAGTCCATCAAGCTTCGATGGGAAGAAACACTTCCCCCACTGGCAACCCGTTGAGAAGGGCTCCGACGGAGGAACTATCATCAACACGCTGTCATTCTTTTGAACAACCCCCATCACACTCACGGTGCTGCCTTCCTTGATGTATCTGGAGAACAAGATAAAGAAAAATGTAATGATTCAGTAATATCTTTTGGCGCGTCTTCGGAATAGAGGTAAATATCTCTAGCTTATGCATTGCTAGCATTTTAGGTCGACACAAACATAAAGAAAGTAATACCCTTCTTTTAGGCGCATTGTCTGCCCCTCACTCGAGAGCTTCCTTTCATGTAGCCATCTTAGAAATTCAGGAGACATGTCCTTGTTGTCGGGATTGATGTCAATTACTACAGAGTCATCGACATATGGAGTCACCCGTGCACCATATCCTGTTTTCACCAATGCTCGAAGCCCAGATTGAAAATCCGAAATGTAGAAATCAACCGCATGTCGCTGCAAAAGTTACCAGTGAAATGTGAAGGTCGAGTTAGTTAGGATCAAAGTAATATAATGGCAGAAGCTACATTTTCAAACCCATATTTATATCAGAAAGTAATAAAACATCTTTTTTGAAGATATTTACAGTTCAGCTTTCGTGAAAAAACAAACTCACCTCTGCTGTCCTTAGTCCCCAACTAAACTGACGTTGCTTGAAGTTCGCATTTTTTGAGTCCCACCCCCTATACTCATAAAGGCTAGTTGAAGTGTACACACATCTCGGAATCCTTTGAAATGAGGACTCCAGAGGGAAATTTCCACAGGTAACAACCTGTGATGTTTGGCATACTGATCATTACTGAATACTAACTGATAACAGAACAAGTAATGGTTGTAGCACTATGTTCTGGGAACAGAAAATAGTATGTTGGCAATAAAAACTATGTGTGGAAATGAAGTGATCATATACAAGCATATAGCTACCATGAATAGTAACTGATCATTACTGAATACTAACTGATAACAGAACAAGTAATGGTTGTAGCACTATGTTCTGTGAACAGAAAATAGTATGTTGGCAAAAAATGCTATGTGTGGAAATGAAGTGATCATATACAAGAATCCACATATAGCTACCATGAATAGTAATACAAGATACAGTAATTTAATGATATATTGCTATATTATGTGCTGACATAGAGGTCCAAAGCACACATGACAGAAAGGAACATGGGAATTAACATGGCACCTGATAATATAGATACTACACAAACCGAAACAAGAACAATGGAATAGTCAACTATGTTCAGGTTAGTGTCGTTAGCCCACATCGCAATAGAACTATCATATGTTAGTAGAATAAATCAACAATATCAGAAAATTTTAACATACCCCTGTGACCTTGACATACTCTCCATCTTTTGTAGTTCTGAGATCAGCATCAGGATAGCGATTGACATACCCAATCACTCCTCTTTTCCCCCTGCAAACATTCCATGACAGAAGTGTAGCAAAAACACCAAGCATCGCGACCATAGCTATCAGCAGAATTGCATTGTGGACAGCAGCAAGAATGAAGACACCTAATATACACCCCATAACCAAGCTTCCGAATACCAACCAGAATGCGAGCTTCGAAAAACATCCCTTGATTGAGAAACCACCTTTGGTGGTGACAGTAGATACAGCCGGATTGTGAGCAAATGATGTGGCCCGCACCTTCATGGATGTGGCAGAATCAAGCGATCCAGATACTTTTCTTTTTGGAGCACCAGAAGAATTAAGTGGTCCGGAAGAAATAGGCCCAGATGTGATAAGCCCAGTGGCAGGAAGCATGGGAGGGAGAGGGCCAGAATTCTGGCGAGACATTGGGGTCACACCTCCAGACTGGGGACCAGATGATCGCTTTGCTGGTTCTCCATGCTTATTGAGAGGTCCAGAGTTAGATTTTGCTCTTGCCGATCCACCGGCACCAGGGACTGAAGATGAAAGAGAGCCAGAGTAGTTTGACCGACCACCAGCATTAGGGACAGGTCCGGAGTTTGAAGCAGCACCCCCAAATGAAGCATTTCTCGATGGCGCATTGCCCAGAGGACCAGATTTCCTAGACTTTTCAGCATGGAGGTCAAACATCTTCCCAAGTTCACCAGATTTCTTGATGTCACCACCAGTGTATGGCATCACAGTGGAGCCGATGGTCGGAGCCTTCTCCTTAGGTTGCTCTTTTCTGCCAGATACATACAGGCCATTGCTCAGCTGATGTGATGGAAATCTAGAACCCATGTTCTGAACCAGCAGAATCAAGTATCTGGCTTAGTATTGAACGAGCTATCGCGTAATCAAGCAACTTGCATCAGCTCCTGAAAAAGGGCATACTAATATATTAGAAAAATTGCGTGACAGCTACATTTTGGCATTATGTGACAAAAGAGATACTTATTTTAGAACACATTGATTAAAGAAAAAATCAATCAATCAATCAATCGTTTATTTTCAGACCTTTTGTTGACTTTCCCCTGGTTTCATTAATAAAAATGGGACCGGGGCTCCCCTGGGGGCCCTTTTGTTCTTAAAAAAAAAAGAAAAAATCAATCATGGTAAGAAACACATAGTACTGATCAAGAATATATAGGGGTGTTGTACAGAATGGCCTTTTAACACATCATAGTGGTTTAACTAAAATAACATATACGCATCAGCTATTTAGAAATTTGATGCATGGGACAACACAAGATAACATAAAAGAACAAGAACTAACTATTCAAGAAAAAATTACTGTATCATACATTTGTTTTCCAGCAACCAAGAGTGTCAAATAGAAAATACTCCACTTTTTTTAGAGCATTCTACTCCTACAGCACTCGATTCAAACCCCCAACCAAGACTTGAACATAGGAACAAAGTAAAGCTGGGAAATAAATCACAGCATGGGAGCAAAGCTCAAGGGGCGCAATGCCCGTTTCAGATCGAAGAAGTACCGCCAGATCCAGAAATCTTTCTGAACCAAGAAAGCAAATATAGCATCTAAATTATACATAAATTAGCAGTATATGTAGCAGCTCAGAAATGAACCCTCGGCTAGTAAAAACCCAAATGTTCAAGGTCTCAATTAAAATCCCCAAAATAATTCCGACCCCCAAAAAAATCCACCAGATAAAAAGCCCACCCTGCTTCGCATCCCCAAACACAAGCCCTGGCAAAAGGCGAATCTGTCGAAATCTCACCGGAATCTTGCTCCACCGACACAGCAAAACCTCCAGCTACGCATTACCTCGCTCGCAGATGGGTCCCTAGCGCGCGCCCTCTAGATCCCAATAATCACACCAAGAACCCCACCCACCTTCCGTTGCAAGAAAAAAACTGACACTTTTCGCACCCACTCCTCCCTCCGCCTGTTTCAGAGCCTCTACACGGAAGAGATACTACGGGGGAAGCTAACAGATTCCTGGTGCTCGTCGCAACAAAATACAAAACAGGGGGTTGAAGGGAAGACGGCAATGGCGCGTCGAGGGACCAAGAAATCAAGAACATGTGTGCATACCTCGAGAGAACGGCGAGAGGCGTCGCTGTTACCTTTGTGTGAGCTTCAGCTGTGCTGTGGGAGGAGGGAACGGGGGAGTGGTGAAGGAAGAAAAGCGCAGGCGAATTGGAGAGGAGTAGGCGGGGACAGAGCGCAGGAAGGTGAGGGAGAGAATAAACGGGGAGGCGGAGAGAGGAGGGAGGAAATAATGGAGGAGTGGGGATGGTGGGAGCGCGTATTCTCTCTTCTCTCTGCTGTCTGTCTGTTACTACAACGACGGACTCTCTCTCTCTCCACTTCCCCCGTGAAGCTGCTGTACTGTTTGTGCTGCTGCTAGTAGAGAATGACCGAAGTACCCCTGAATTGGAGTGTTTTCTTTTCGAAAACAAATAACTTGCATTTTCTTTCTTGCTCTTATTTGCTGGAAGTTTCAATTTTTTGTCTTGAATTTTTGAAAAAAACGATGGTGGTACTAATTCTGTGTCACTCTCAGGAGTAAATGAATAATTACGCCTGGCTGCTAATGAGAATTGATTATGCGGCCGCCCTAAGATTGAGGGAATGATTGCGGCGGTACATGCGTGCGCGCTGCGTCTCTCCATTTCCCGTTTACAGCGCGCCATCAATTGCTGTTCTCCAGTCTTCTCCGCGTCACTCCCTTTCCGATCGTTTGGTCTCTGTCCAACAATGCTTCCCTGAATATAAATCTGAAAATAATCTAAAAAATGCTTTACTGAATATGTGCAACGTGCTCGTTTCAGAAACAAAGAATTTATACTGCTATAAGAAGAAATCGCTCGAGTGCCATGATCTGGGTTTGAGAGCAACCGCCATGATACTCCGAGTGCGCCACTGGAGATTACTTGACGGGCCGATTAGCCGATAATCATCGCTTCCAAGCAACTCGATCAGTGCCATAATGTGAGTCTATCTGGTGCAGATGGTGCCTAATCACTCGACCGATCTCGATCTGGTAGTGCTTGAGTGGATTGCACTGGAAGTCTCTGGCCGGACCGGACACACGAGAGAGGTGGATCGATTCGGTGTCGGAAAACACACCTAGCGTAGGCACTCTCTGGGGGCCAACGAACCGGACGATGGAGAGCTGATCTAAGCTGGGGCAAATTGCAAACAAAAATTCGAAAGGAAGCGGGTGGTGTATTTACGTGTGCTCCTAACCAACGGTCGGCTATGGATTTGTCTCGACCCGAACCCAACGGCCCAGCCACACCTACACGTACCATAGCCGACCGTAGGTGTGGGCTGGGCCGTTGGGTTCGGGTCGAGACAAATCCATAGCTGACCCCCTAACCACAACAGTGAGATAATATCCGATGTTTGCAAATAATTGTGATTCAACCCAGAACACATGGTAAATGAAAATAGAGCATAATTTATCTGCTTATTATTGCAAGGGACAATCTAATTAGGGAATAGGCTGCGGCTGAAAACTCAAAATATTATCTCACTGTTGTGGTTCACAAGTAAACTGCGACCGCGCACTAGTAAAAGATACTCTTTTAGTGGTAAATTGGCTAGATTTTTTTTGTACAAAAGGCTAGAGGTTCATGGAGCACCTATTGTTCAATTTGCTTTGCAAAACCTGTGAAACATTGTGATATAGACAACCATATATATGAACGTCGACCAAGTAAGAGCCAAAGTGATTCTTTGATTCAAATGATTTACATATGAAGTTTGGAGCATTTAATCCTTAACACCATTTTCCTATACATGCTATCTGATTCATAGGACTCGAATCCTTATAACTTATTCCTTAGCATTACATAGCGGAAACTTCCATCCACTCAAACCTATTGTTACAAAAGAAAATTATGTGATGTTAAACACTCTCTCATGCAACATTGTGTAGTTTTCTAATCGTGTAGGATTCAACATGACATGGCACTATGGTATTACATTTTTTGTTCCTGTATTTTAAGAACTATATGAACCATAGAAAAAGCTATAGTAAACATATGTAAATATGTGTTTTAATAATACATAAGAAAAACTGGTTTAATCATGCATATTCATAGGGAAACCATTTAGGCAAAATGACACGTTAGGTCGACCGGCCATACATAAATGGGCAAATTTAAAAAGAGGAAATTGGAGGTCGTTCCAAACTGCCGTTGGAGTTTGTTTAGGCAGTTCAATATCCACATGGTTAGGGGGTGCAGGCCCCCATCATCGCCCTCTAATGCATGGCCTGGTTGGTGCTACCTAATCTGGCATCATCTCTCATCATCCAACACATAAACACAATGTGAGATGGTACACATGACCTGATTTCTAAAGTTTGTCTTTGGCTTCTTGGTTAAGACACGCAATGACACTTAAGTTTTTTTTGTAGATGAGTTAAGCTAGTTGTGTTTGAAAGGACGGAACAAGATAGTGGTGGAGCGAATCATGATTCACGAGAGATCTCCATGCTGGGATCAGCTAGCCTACTTGAAATTCGTCCGGTGGGTGTGCTTCCCTTCTTTTACAATGTCATGATAGCTAGCCGCCGAACGTTGCATGCTGTGTATGTCAATCATAGACAAAATTTGGACAAGGCGTTTTGGCTCTTGGATGTATATACTCTCATTATTTGTATTTCTGAGATATTTAAAAAATTCAAAATTCAAAAAAATTTACATGTAGATTTTCAAACTCTACATGCTCACAAAGTCGTTTCGAGAAATTCGTGTAGCCTGTGTAAAAAAAGAAAAAATCGGTGCTAAAATAAGCCCTTTTTGGATATTTTTTTTATCTTTTTTGCATAGCCCATGAAAAAATGTCATTTTTTTCACGAAACTATGCCTACGCACATATAATATGAAGATATTCATAGGGATATTTTTTAAACATTTTTATCTATTTTTTTAGATTAAGGGTGCATATGCACTCAGGATCAAATGTGCATTTCCGACCAGATTCGAGCTATTTTTTGTCCTTCACCATCATCCATTGAAGTATCATACGCGTTCATTACATATATAGCTAGCTAATCTGTGGATTTTTTTGTGAGGTTTATCGGTTGATAATATGAGTACCACATGCGGCTAGACAACTTAAATGAAGAAGAGATAGATCAGGTACTTGTACTCCTGCCGACCAGTCGATCTCTCTTCCTCCCTTATCTTCCATTCACATGCAGGTGCATGATGTCTCGTGGTTTTTTTTTTGAACGGATGCATGTGTCGTGTTGTACTACCGCTTTTTCTTAGAGCTGGCATGCAGCTATGATTCCTGGTCAATCGCATTTGAGCTGAGATGTACTTGCGCACCTTTCACACCACACAAGATTTGTTCTGTCTTTTTCAACCGAATTTGGCTGCATATTTCTTTCTTCTACGAAAACATATCTAGCTAGACCCCTCTAGTTATCGTCCAAAAGGAAAAGGTTTTGGCCATCAATCCAGCCAGAACTTGGAAACCTCGAAACATGCTAACACGTGCCAAAAGTTTAAGGTTATGGATCAGACTCAGGATATGACAGGATAGGTCCGTCGTTTACACAACCAGGTACATGCACGGATGCATCTCATGTCCACATACTAGAAATATAATACAGTAATTTTTATTTTTCAAGAAACATCGGGTACAACACGAGGCATACACAAGAGAGCGGGTAAATTGAGCCAAGCTCAGGGGGTCCCTTTATTTTAAAAATAATATTATTGTATTTATTAAGTTTCAGAAAATCATAAATCTAAGTTTGAATGTAGTCAATAATGTATCTTACAAGATTGCAATTTTTTTACATTTTCTTATTTCAGGATACACAAAATGACAAAATATGACAATTTTTATAGTTCAAAATGTGTACTACTCACTATACTCAGATCCATAATTTTCATTTTCGTGCAACCTAAAATAAAGAGTATTTCAAATTGATATTTTACACGTTTGTAGTACACATCATTGACTACATCCAGATTTTTTTAGATTTTTTCTAAACTTTAACATATGAAATTAACATTTTGAAAATAAATAGCTAAGTGAAGCCCGGCCTCCATTTTGAGTTTGTGCATGCACCACACAACTCACTCATAAAAGTCTAGTGAACACGGGGTGACGTGAAACTTGAAGGTAGATAGTATGAAATACGTCAAGTTAGTGCCAATGTCTAACTAATCAATTAGATAACAACAATGAACTACTCCCTTCGTCCCCAAAATGTGTATAATTCCGTTAGGTACAAGAAAATAATTCTAACTTTGATCAAATATATAAATGTAAATATCGAAAAGTATTATGGTGGATTTTTATGGTTATATTTTTTATTATAAATCTTCATACTGTATTTTTTATATACATAATTGGTCACACTTAGAAATCATCATTTTTTTACTCAATTTATACGCCACCTATTTGGGATCGAGGAGTAATCAAATTAATATTGGTGTAAGTGTGTTTTCTTAGTTGCCCGAGTTTTATATTGTGTTTTTAATTCGAAGTTGGACGTGTAAGCTGGCTCTCCTAGTTTGGTCGATCGAAGAGACATGCCACATGCATGGGCACTGTCCGGACGAGCCTCTCTGTATCGTGGACGTGTACTTCTGTACTACATCCAATAATTCGCGTGCACTGTAGCTACCTGAATTCCCATGATCAGCATGCGTGCCCGATTCTGAATTTTGCCCTCATGATTCCAGCCACTTAATTTGAATACGTACAGTCTCTCGCGACGATTGGTTTTCTTCATATTAATAAAACGATTTCTTTTCTTATTTTCCAGACAAAGATTAATACGGAGTATCGATTGCTGAAGTGTGGAACTGCTGGATGTCCTGATTGCTTGATGGGAACCTTCATGTACCTTCGCAGAAGAACAGAAATATATATTCAGAATATTGATTGTTGAGAACGAGTTGCATGTGTTAATTTGTAATGAGTGGCGAGACACTAAGTCATTCTTCGACCCCATCAACAGGAGTTTAAATTTGCTTATAGTGTACTTTGGCAATTAATAAACAAACCATTAATCAAAAGGCTGGATTCATATTTCTGTAGAGCAAACAGTGATAATGACATCTCTTCTGACAAGAGTTCAGAGATAACAACGCAACACGAGAAGCTGGAGTCAAATTGAAAAGATACATGTATTGGAATAACACTGAACTGTTGATTTTTCTTCTTCAAAATCTATGAATAATTGTACATGACTCGCCGTGATAGGGGGGCTCGACAGTTGTGCAAAAGGAACCACACGTTTTCATCGTCCAGCAGTATTGAATCATGCACCGACAATTCATAAACTACAATATCTATGGGGCCTATGACCAGCACATCAGTTAGTTAAGGATAGACAATCAGTGTGTGACACATGGTAGAGTCAAAGCTTCGGTTGAAAAGAACTGCCATGAGTTACTGTATAAACATACTGTGCATTTTTAACTGAAAGATGAACATGTGTTAATGTTACTCGCGGATCAAAAACCAACTCAATAACTTTCTCCCCTCACAATCTCGGACCTCACTGTAAAAAAGCTGATGCATACAACTGCTGAAGTAAGTTCGGTGCAGTTAATCTTCCAGCCTACAGAATACATCTTAGGACAGGGGAGCCTCACATGTAGTGATTCCCCAGCTAGCGTCAAATATTCTGATGGCTACCTGAAGAAGACGACAGACGAGACTGATCATGAGTCATGTGAAGCAATGGCAGACGATTCTCGATTCGGTTTGAGACCTCGGAGGACATGAGAGGCACATGTTCAGACTTCAGTCTTCACTTATTTTTGTGATTAAGCTCTTGTGCGTTTATCTTCTAATACGCTAACAGTAGAAATTATGTCAGATAAAGCACTGGAAATCATTTAGGATCCGAGCAAAATTTGGGTCATTTTGTAAACTATTTGCTAAAAATGATCGTATCAACTGAAGTGAATAGTAGTAGTATCAGAGTGTTGGTTAGTCGAAAGAAGATGGTAGCGCTGCCAGGCAGTCTACCTCAAATGAAACAGCTGCAAGTGCGAGTATTCAATTGGATGGCTACCCCTAGAAAACAAGACAAACTCCGGCACATGCGGCCCAGAGGGAGAAAGACAGATAGCTAGGACGACACCGGTTAGTCGCCTGGTGATTGATACATTAACTACACATGAAGTCTAGGCGTTGGAAAAGGAGCTTGCCACCAATTATAAATGACAAACAGTACTACATGGCTTGACACTTTTAGTCTTAAGAAAATTGTAGTTTGTATTTAGATTCCAAGCTCACCGGATAATTTAAGCGTAGCTGTAGAACTGTGCCAAAGATGCATATATTGGGGCAGTAGCGTAGCCAGGAAAAGCCAACGCCCCAGGCCAACACCTTAGTACAGTGCTAAATAGTGTCAAATAGTATCTACTATAGCTACAGTTAACAAAAGAATCATCTTCTACGCCCCGGGCCATGGCTGGTGTTGCCTGGGGCCTGACTACGCCCCTGTATTGGGGGATGTGAAGTTGTGAGCACTAGAGACCACCAGAAGCAGGATCAAACAACGCAAGGGTCTAACCTGAACCTGAATGGCGTTTCTAGAGTACTAAGGGTGGCTAGCTACTTAATTATCAGTATTATGTGGGTCATGTAGATTGTAGAATGGTGTGATCGGTGTCTCAGTTTTCTTCAGAGAAGAACCTAAAACTGGAGCGTAAAACTTACGAAAAACTAAGGAGGCACCCATCGTCCCATCGGCCTACTTAGCTCTGGCACCAGGAAAATGAAATTCCTCCTCAAATCCCTGGCCATTTCATATTCAGAACAGTTCAGAGTTTGCGACCATGATTGATTGGAGAATCGGCGACAGCCAAAGAGAAAAGGCGCGAGCGAGCGAGCACTGTGGGAGAACATGGCGCCAGCGTCCTGGGGTTCTTGCTAGCTATCAAATGGCAAAGCAAAACCCATTATGCCATGAGAAATGCTGGCTTGGGAATCGAGACGGATAATGTGGATTGGATTTGCTGTTTCCATGCCCCGTCATGTCACAATAATGGGGGTGAGCCGAGCACTCTCGAGCATAATGCCTCCAAGGCATTATGATGATCGGCTCCCAGCAACATGTAGAATCAATCAATCGATCCCAAATGTGTATGCACAGCAGCAGTACATACCGCTGTTCTGACGGGTCTGAAAGTGCGCCGTGATCATGGCACTCACCTTTCAGCGGGTGCCACTTCAGATTCAGACGGCCACCAAGCAGTTCGCAGGCGTATGAAAACTCCACGGAATTTCATTGGTTTCTTCGGCACAGCTGAGTTGCTAGCAGGATACAGGCAATCCAAGCAGTTCTGCAGTAACTTTGAATAAAAAGCTAAATGACGTTTCTTCAAGGAAACGGCTACTTACATTATTACATATATACAGTACTAATAAAGCATTTCGGCGTCAAAGGTACGGAAAGCTAGCTATGCATGTTTGGTGCTCCCAGAATGCCAACAGCAATGGCAACGATCCTGTCAAAATCAACTAGGGACTCGTAGGTGAGTGATGCGATGCGCCACCAACTCGCCTCATGTAGCAGAAAATTACTAACAGACTAAGTACTATAAATGGGAACCCACTAAGCTAATTCAGAAAGCAAACCATCGTATGCGACATCTCCCTAATGGCCGCAAACACGGAAAAGGAAGATGCAATCGGAAACCAACGATTCAGACGTAACACACCTTTTGCCCATTCGATACCAAAAAAAGAGGGAGAAAATATATTCGCCCGCACTGATTCAAACATTCGTTAAGAAAATGATAGTAATGTGATTATGTTGATTTATTTCAAATGGCAGGCATGAAAATGACAGGCAGATAGACTTTAGTTCACCCCTTTCTTTTGTCTTCTTTTTCTACGCATAACATGCCTAAGCATAATCGGAGGTCAAACTACATGTAGTCATCAACATAAAAAGCTGATGATGTCTACAATGAGAGACAATATACATCATGTTCAGTTAAAAACCCGTGTTCATATTACCCATTGACACCGACGACCCAAGGAGCCAATAGGTGTTCGTACAAGTAAACACAGCCCATAATGACTAGTTTGGTACATTATACACTTCAGCTCAGAGAGCAGTCAAGGGCACAGACATGCGGCTGTACGAAATACAAAATCATATCCATCTTAAGCCCACATGATCTACCGACGAAGAGACCGGTGATGAGGCGGCTAATTATTATCACTAGGCTGTCTATATCATCTATATGTACATCCACGAGCCATCAGCAGAGGTTTACTTCTCCAAGCTGAGCCTTCCTGTGTGGACCTGGTGGATCTGCAAAACACAACATCTTAGGCTCAGATTTGCTTCTGAATGAGGTTCAGAACAGACAAAGGCTCATTCAGGGTGCAGAGAAAATGGTTACCTATCAAACTACTAATTGCAGGTATCCAGTTGGAATGTTAGTTCACAAGTCACATTCTCTCTTACTATGGATTACTGGACATGTTTTCAGATAGACAGTTATAAACACTACCTGTAATAACACTTGCACAAAAGTGGCAATGGTCACCTTCTAGGTAGTGAATCATAGTCAGCAAGATATCTTTTCTCTCACGAATGCAATGTCCATAAACTACTGTGCTATTCTATTCTTCCCATCAAAAAGGATATTAGTGTCAAGTGTTAATCATCAGAATATGCATGAATAGGACAATATCAGGAGTAGGTGGCGGCATAATTTACAGCAACAAGACAAGAGATACCTTCTTCAGGAATATGAATAAACTTGAGGATACCAGTCACAGCTAGACCGATATAGCAACTGCTAAGCATTTTCTAGAGGAATGTGAATAAACTTACCCCAGGTAAGCTTGCAAGGACAAATTAGCTGTCCTCGTCATCTGTTTGAGTAGCATCTTTCCTTGACCTCTTCACGGGATGCCAGAGTTTCCCTTTTAACATAAATTAATTATTATTAGCATACCAAATAGTACTGAAGAGTAGAGCTGAAATAGGAAGTCCCAATCTAACAATCAAGGTCTGGGATGCACATGCATCTAGTAACTCATAGATAATCTGTAACCAATTTAATCGAACTACCATCAATCCATCACCTCTTCCAGAATATAAATTTAACTCAACCACGTAGTACTCAACACGAGCTTAACACACCAAACCATAGCTGGTAACCATTTTGGGCCTCATAGCAGTAGCTAGACCCACTAGAATACCAGCATCAGATAATCGCACCCACCAATGTTTATCAAACAACAACTCCTAAGTTATCGAACATATGACTAGACCAACCCAGGCTTTCTTTATTTTGGAGCCACTATGCATACAATGTTTCAATGTTTTACCTATGATGGTTGAAGGACACAAGATGCATCACATGACAAACCAATATCAACAAGCTCTACCTAAAGTGAAAAAAATGAAGCCTGCTCCGATATCAGGTCAAAATGCTCAGGCCCACAGCCCACTAGGATATCATTTTCTCCTGCAGTCAACCTACTGGGCACCCCCACATAACATTTTAGTGCAGTCTATGCTACTGTCTACTGATCTGCTCAAAACCATTTTCTAGATAAATGGAAAAATATAAGAACCTTCATGTCGCTGATACTCTGTCAAGTACAGCAATGTTTCACCAATTTAAAAATAATTAGATGGTGCATAGACAGAACAAGAGATTCTACTAAAAGTCAAGGTTTTCCTAAGAAAAATCAAGTTTTTAGAAGTTTCTCTTCTCTTTGATAAGAAAAAGATGTAAGAATGTGCCTTTTAAGCCAACAACGTGTAAGACCTATATATACTATAGGCAAATAAAGAATAAGAAACAGAAGAAGCATTTGTGAGTATATGGGCATGGAGGCTACCGGACAGGATTACCACTATTGCGACTGACATGGCGTTCCGCTAAACAACCGTCATACATATAAAGTCGTATGTGAATCATTTCGTTCTTATACCTATTAACCTTAACAAACAGTGACCTTAAACCACTAACTGAACAATGAGCTACTACCTCGGTTCCGAAATGTAGTATGTTTTGGAAAGCTAAAATAGCTTTTCAAAACATACTAGATGTCGGAACACAGGTAATATTACATAAGGGAACCACTACTGGGCCTAGTTATACTGTTAGGATAACTAGCAACATGCAAAACAGAAGATGAAGAAAGTAGATAAAAGTAAATGACTGCCTCATGAAAAATACAGTATTTTTCCCAGATAGTTAGGCGGAGAAATCCAGAACATCTGCATACATTAGAAAGTCACGGGACCCGACCTTTTTGCAGTTCATTGAATTTGACTGAATTAATGTGCTTCAACCATCAAAGGCAAAATTTCCATTATTTATGTGTGGATTAGAAGACATGTTAATCCTTCAAGCAAAGACATGCCCAAAAAATACGGTCAGCTAGAAGAATCACCATGCCCTGCATAGATCGAATGTTTAACCACATCATATATATACCGAGGCCAATGGTATGTAGCACTGCCTATCATGGCTGGTTAGGATTGATTTCAGTTGTGAAATGATTGAAATTCTAGAAACGTGTTATGACGCGCAAAATCATCCATGATTATAGTTGGAAAAGATCAAATTTTCAGCTAGCCGCAGACGCGCTATTTACCTCAGGTGGATTTTCAATCCTTCACCAACAAATTACTAAGCGCCTCAGCTAAAAGACAACGCATTTCATTTCCCAACCCCAACAAGATACTATCTTGATAATTTTAGTAACCTCACCTTCGACGAAGTACGCCTCTGACGGCCATCCCCGCTTTGTGGTGAGGGACATCGCCTGCTCCTTGGTCAGCGCGGCCTTATACATGACGGCCCTCGCCATCGCCATCGCCGACGTGTCCGCGGCGCCGCTGGCGCTGTAGGAGGCCGTGCCGACGAGATCGGACACCCCGAGCGGGCGCCGCATCGGGGGCACCCAGTACGAGCCGCCCGGCACAAAGGGGAGCCATTCGGGAGCGGCCCGCCGCACTATGACGCCGTGGATGGCGTCGTTGAGGCGCCGCATCCCCGCGGAATCGCCCGCGGCGCCGGAGGAGGAGGAGGAGGAGGCGGAGTCCTCGGCGGCGGACAGGTCGATCTCGATCAGCTCCACCTTGGCAGAGAGCGCGCGGAGGGGGCGCAGGGAGGAGTGCGGGGCGGGCGGGCGGGCTAGGGTCAGGGTCCGCGCGAGGAGGCGAGCCATGGTATGGTAGGTGCCTAGGTGGTTAGGCCGTTAGGGATGGCGAGCCGGGTAGTGGGAAGAGTGGATACGCGACCTGCTCGTGGAACGGAGACGAAGACGACGGAGATGCGTGTAGCCTTCGTGTAGGGCGTGACGGGCTGGCCGGCAAAGAAATTAAACGGGCTGAAGTGGACCGACCCATAGCGAAAGAAATTTTGCATCGTTCTTCTTCATAGTGCTTGTTAGTATGTCAGGGATGGGGTGAACCCTAGTCTCCGCCGCCCGTGGTGACGATTTTCGACTTGACGCTCACTGTTTGATTCTTTTGGGCCGGCCCAATAAGCGTTCTTTTCTGAGTCCGGCTTTAGGAACCTTCTAGTATATTTCGGACGGGTTTTTACTTGTTTAACTGGTTTTTTTGTTTCCGGTCCGGTTTTCCTCAGGTTTTAGTTTCTGTTTTATTTTATTTTTTCGTTTTTCAAATTTGAACAGATTTTTCGAAATTGAAGTATTAACAAAAATTGAACAGATTTCGAATTTTGAACATTTTTAAATTTGAACAATTTTAAAATTGAACAAATTTAAATTTGAACATTTTCAAATTTGAACAATTTTAGATAGATTTTTTGAAATTGAACTATTTTAAAAAATTGAACAGATTTCGAATTTCAAACATTTTAAAATTTGAACAAATTTAAATTTGAACATTTTCGAACTTGAACAATTTTGGATTTGAACATTTTCGAATTTGAACAGATTTTAGAATTTAAATTTATTCCAGTTTTGAACAGATTTTGAATTTAACAAAACTTGAATTTGAACAGATTTACAATTTAAACAAAATTTACAGAAAAAAAATAGGCAAAAAGGAAAAGGCTCGGCCTTATTGGGCCGGCCCACCCAAGAACGCCGGCGGGCGTCGACCCGCGGAAGGACACACAGAGCGCCCTACAGGCGCTCCCCAGGGATGGTTACTTGCTTGTAAGAGTATCTCTAACGGTCGTGATATTAGCTCTGCACTAAAAAATCTGCCAATATAACGTGTGAGAGGCGACAACCGGTGCTCTAGCACAGACTCTAAATTCTCCCGCGCCCAAAAAAATTCCAGTATTTGTCCAAAAGCTATATCTAAAGCGACAAATTTGGTGCGCCGGCTACCGCAGGCTGCAAAGTCTGGACAACTCAGGACAACTCGCGCGAGACCAACTGCTCATGAAATTTCACCTTGGAACTACTCGCTCCCCTCTCTGGGGCGACCGTGCCGCCCAACCACTTCCTTCAGTGACGTCGGCCGCCTCCCGCTCCTCCGTCCCCGCCCGGCCCCCGCCCATGCCTGGTCGCCCGCCCGCTATCGCCGGCTTCTGCCATGCCTGGGCGCCCGCACGCCGTCGCCGGCTCCTGCCATGCCTAGGCGCCCGCCCGCCGCCGCCGGCTCCTGCCTGGCCGCTCGCTCCTCCGTCCGCGCTCGGCCCCCACCCTTGCCTAGCCGTCCGCCACCCATGCCTGGCCGTCCCGCCCGCCGCTGCCGGCTCTTGCCATACCTGGCCGCCCGCTCGTCGGCGGCGGCTCCTGCCTGCCCGCCCGCTCCCCCGCCTGCCGTCGTAGGCGGCTCCTGCCTGGCCGCCTGCTCCTCAGCCTGCCATCGCCCGCCGCCCCTACCTGGCTGCCCGCCATCGCTGCCCTGCTTGGCGAGGACTCAATTGATTTTCTGAAAACAAATCTAAGATCCTTTTTATAAAATTTGAGCACCTGATTGTTATCATATTTTGAAGAGACAAGTACGTGGAGCTCTATTTTACAGCATTTGGTCGGGGGCCTTTTTTCGCTGCTTAGCTCGCGCTACAAAATGAAGCCATCGGTAAAGGTCGCGATGGCACCGTGCGATGTAACCGGTTACGCCGCGCTGCATACCACTTTTACAGCGCCAAAATATACAACAACTGTTGGAGATACTCTAAGAGCATCTCCAACAGCCACGCTATAACGCGCACGCGTTAAAAAAAACCACCGGTATACCGCGCGGAGACGGAATCAGCCCTCCAGCAGGCGCGGTATCCGCGGCGGCGCTGCAGATTTTTTGGGGCGCGTGGGTGTTTGCACTATCCGGGGCGTCAAATGTGAGGCGTCGGCTGCAGCGCGCGGCATCTCTGCGGACGCGCGCGAATACACAACGGCTGAAATTTCCCCCTGCGCCCGCGCCCTCCATTTCCCCCCCCCCGGCGCCGCTGCCGCACGATTCCGCCGCTGACCGCGCTGTAGCTCGCCGCCGCGCCGTAGATCATCCTCGCTCGCGCCTCCTCCTGGCGCCGTCACCCCGCGCCGTCGCTCGTCGCCCCGAGATGCCGCCGGTGCTTCTCCCCGCCTTCTCCGCGCCGCCATCGCCATGTCGTCGAGCCTACTGTCAACATGGCGCCGCCAAGACGCTCGCCAGTTTGCTCGCAAGGTATGTGCCTCCACCGACCGCCATCATTTAGTCAATTTTTTTTCCTACTAGCTAGTTGTAGTGAAGTCATTTTATATGTATATTTGTAGAGTTCATCATCCGATACATCGGATGACGAGTACGACCAAGAGGAAGAAGAGAACATATCCATGCTATTAGCATACCGCGCCGTCAAGAAGCCAAAAATAGGTGGATCGGTGTTCGGTAGACAGAAGTTGCGGAGAGAAAGGATTGAAGGGCATGAGAAGTTGATGCGGTCATATTTCAATGAGAATCTGATATTTCTCGAAAACTATTTTTGGCGGCGTTTTCGGATGAGCATCGACTTGTTCAAGCACATCGCAACGGAGGTGACCAGGTATGATCGATTCTTTGAGCAACGGAGAAATGCCGTCGGAGAACTTGGTCATAGCACATATCAGAAGGTGACCGCCGACTTGCTTATGTTGGCATATGGTATACCAGCTCATCTAATTGACGATCATTTGGCCATGGGAGAGAGCACTTCTATCTTGTGTGTGAAGCGCTTTGCCATGGCAATTGTGAATGTTTTCGGATCTACGTACTTGAGAGCCCCCAATGCTCAAGACATGGCAAGACTTTTGGAGTTCAACGCCGACCGAGGATTTCCAGGTATGCTTGGCTTCATTGATTGTATGCATTGGAGTTGGAAGAATTGTCCAGCGGCATGGTGATGGCGTGTAGATTACACCTTGTCGGGAACCCTAAGAGGAAGGTATGATAAGCACAGCAGCAAGTCTTCTCTCAGTTGTGCAACCAAGGTTTATCGAACCAGTAGGAGAAAGCCAAACTTCAGAAGGTTGATGCTCGCTAGCTTCGCGACAGCTCTGGACAATTTATATGGCGCCTCGTCCGGGGCTTTGTTTTGCACCAGCAGCAACATGGAATGTGCACACAACACAACCAAGAACTTTGCCCCAACTTACGATGAGGTTGTCAATCTCACCGGTTTGCTGTAAATAAAGGATTGAGCATATCGAGTGGTAAAAGATAATAGTATGCAAGAAAGTAAACAATGCGAGTAAAAGTAAAACGGTATAGCAATGTAAAGGAAATTGAACCGGGATCCACAGTTCACTAGTGGTGTCTCTCCATAAGATAAATAACAACATGCTGGGTAAACAAATTATAGTTGGGCAATTGATAGAATAAAGAGAACGTACATATGTCATGATGATCACTATGAGATTCACTCTGGGCATTACGACAAAATACATAGACCGTAATCCAACTGTATCTATGACTAATAATCCACCCTCCGGATGTCGTCCGAGCAACCATCGGGTATTAAGTTGCGAACAACAGATTATCGTCTTAAGCAAAGTGCATAATGTAAACAATGCAAGTGTCCTTGAACACAAGAATGTTGTTTTCTCCCTAGTGGCAACAACACATCTACAACCTTAAAGGTTTCTGTCACTCCCCCAGATTACTAGAGGCATGAACCCAACTATCGAGCATAAATACTCCCTCTTGGAGTCACTAGCATCTACTCGGCTAAGATATCTACTAGCAATGGAGAGCATGCAAGATCATAAACAACATAGAGATAACATAAAGATAATAATTCAGCACATCAACTTGATATAGTACCAATACTCATCGGATCCCAACAAACACAACATGTAGAATTACACAAAAATGATCTTGATTATGTAGGGCAGCTCACAAGATCTAAATATGAAGCACATGGTGGAGAAGAAAACCATCTAGCTACTGCTATGGACCCGTAGTCTAAGGTAGACTACTCACACATCACTCCGGAGACGACCATGGTGGTGGAGAAGGCCTCCAGCAGGGATTCCCCTCTCCGGCAGGGTGCAGGGAAGAGCTCTTGGATCCTCCCAATCTCGCGTCGATGACGGCGGTAGCTTGCAGTATGTTTCGAGGAAAATTGATCGGGTCTCTAGATTTTTCCCATCGAGGGGAATATAGGTGGAAGGACGGCGTCAGGAGGTGGACCAGGTGGCCTCACCCCCTGGTGGCGCGGGCCAGGGCTAGGCTGCGCCACCCTAGGGTGTGGCCGGCCTGTGCCCCCCTCCCTCCGTCTCATCTTCGGTCTTCGTGAAGCTTGGGGAAAAATAGGAGGTTTGGCTTTTGTTTCGTCCAATTCCGAGAATATTTTCTGTGTAGCTTTTCTGAAACACAAAAATAGCAGAAAACAGGGAACTGGCACTGTGGCATCTCGTTAGTAGGTTAGTTCTGGAAAATGCATAAAAACGCCACGAAGTGTAACAAAACACAAAACAAATGGTGTATAAACAAGCATAGAGCATCAAAAATTATAGATACGTTTGAGACGTATTAAGCATCCCCAAGCTTAACTTCTGCTCATTCTCGAGTAGGTAAGTGATAACAAAAGAATAATTTTTTAGGTGACATGCACCATCACTAGGATCAAAGTACTTAAAACATGGGCATAAGAGACATAATCTTGACAATAAAAACTTAGCAACCATGTTATAACATGAAAAGTAACACAAACGAAAGATCATGAATAATGAAACATGGAAAGTCAAGTGTGTGTTCAAATCATATAGAAAAACATAGCAAAGTGGTTTTCAGCTTGTCCTTCATGAAATAGCAAAATATAAATACATAGGACTGTTGCCTGTCAAAACCCACCGGCGAGCAGCGACGAGCAACACGAAGAGCCGGGAGGCTCCCAGGACTGCTGGTCGGCCCTGGTCCCTCGGTCAACGGCCCGCAAAACTCCGGCACACGTCCTGGCTGATGCGAGGGCGTGCCACCTGATCTATACCTGATCAGGAAGGTGATGGTTTGCTTCGATTAGTTCCTGCATGGCAGACACGCAAACATTAAATACGACCCTCGATCGGCTCTCAGGTTTCCCTGTGAATCGGCTCAGGTAGCCGATTGTCCCATGGATCTGCATTGGATCTACGATAACATGGGGTTTTGCTTCATCAATACAAGTCAAATCGATCTATGACAGTTTAACGCTTTCACCACATAACTGGAACATCCCACCGTAATTGAGCCTGGTAGATACGAAAGATAACAGAAAACTAACCCTAGAGGAGGCCAAAAAACCAACGTAGAGTCAATTCCCGGAACAACTCCTCTCGAATTGGCAAACCGTATCCTTACGTACTACTGGATCGTTCAACCCGTTTGTGAGGCCTAACCATGCGGAT
>QXEO01000256.1:0-52317 GCA_007115705.1 Dactylis glomerata
CCGAGGATTATAGCCATATCCTTCATAGGGATAAGAAAGAGATCGGCTAGGTATGTCGGGGGGATGACCCCCGGTAGGGTCAAGAGACTAGAAAGACACAAGGCTTATGGTTGACTTTTATGCCGGTTGACCAAGAAAGGGCCTGGCCGGAATATAGGAGCATCGGCCAGGCCGGCATATATGTATATCCCGGCTGGTGTCTGGATATGCCGGTATAGCCGGAATACTAGTATAGGTGTGCCGACATATACTCAGATATGCCGGCCTAATTATTTTGTGTGTTGTGCAGGAGCAGGGGAGGCCGGATTACCCGACCCTCGTAGGTCGTTGGTCCGGCATATAAGTCCTGGGTATGGCCAACGGTCATATCCGGGATACTTAAGTCAACCAAGGTGTCACATCCCTACAATCAAGGAAGAAAACATCCAAGCATGGTAGCAGAGTAAGATGGCAGGGTGCACAGTGGAGGTTACCTACCCTCACTGTGCACAAGTACGAGCTTACCGCACAGAGGTAAGGCCACAGTTCAAGAGGTACAAGGTACAGGGATATGGCGTCCCATCGAGAGCAATCAGGGGCGAAGTCAAGGGTCTCTGCCATCGCCACCAGCTCCTGTTTGGAGTGTAGCCCTTGTCTTGTGGTCTTATATGACCGTTGTAACCCTGGCCACCACTATATAAGGTGGCACAGGGAGTCCTAGCAAAGGGTCGTTGGAAGGTTGGTCGCTGGAAGAAGGTTGATAGGTTGAAGGTAGATTGGTCACACTGTACTCCTACACTTAGCAGTTCATCTTCCTTCTCTAGCAGAGAGCTTGGAAGCACCATTGTGGTGTACTACATCGACCCATATATACAATCAGTAGAGCAGGAGTAGGGGTGTTATCTCCTTACGAGAGCCCCGGACCTGGGTAGATCAGTGTCTCTTTCTGTCGTGCTTTTTAGCTCGTTCCCCTCTCCCGAATCCTCCAGCATCTAGTTCGGCCCCCATTTAAGCCATCCTATGGCATATGTTGTTTCACCACGACGACATTTGGCGCCCACCGTGGGGCATCAGATCGATATGCTGGGCGGAGTGTTCATTCGGACGGGGTCTGTGATAGCAGCTTCGGGAGTGCGCGTGGTCTCTGGCCTCGTCCAGAGGCTAGGCTCGCTCAGTTTCGTCAGTGACAACGCCGGTTGTCTCGGTGGCCGGCCGTTCCCCAGGGATGGCCGGATTATGTCTTTCGGTTCCCACGAGGTGTACGTGGGGACTGAGAGAATTTGCAGGAAGGAGGTGCTGGTGGCGTCGGATCCTCCGTCACATCGGCTGGCTCACGCTGGGCGTAGCGCTCGCTCAGTAGAGTCGGCTGAGGTGATGATGGCCGGCACATCCGTGCCGCCGGCGGAAGATGTCGGCAAAGCAGCAGCGGCCGGAGCTTCTCCTCCGGAGCCGCCGAAGGTCAAGAGGTCGGCGCGTCCTCCGTTGGAGCGTGCGGAGAACCTGGCCGGCACTTCCGGTGTGCCGGCTAGGGGCGAGGTTCTTCTTCCCATCATCGACCGGCTTCTCGAGCCGGTGCGATCCGGCGTTGATCCGGAGCAGACAAGGGAGGTCCTGGAGGGATCTCGTCAGGCCCTCGTCGACGAGGCCCTGGCCATGAACCAGGAGCGCGAACGGTTTAACCGGCAACTCCGTGAGTATGAGGCAGCCCATGGTTTTACTCCTGTAGTAATCCGGCCTAGCCGGATAGAAGAGGTTAGAACTAGAGGCAGAAATCTTAATGCTGAGATAGGAAAAGATGCTAGAGATAAGAGTCATACCGCAACTAGTACTGTGCCTAAGGTAGTCTATAGTTCGCCAGTAAAGAACCTTAGAGCAGCGGCCGAGGTAGCTAAGGATTTATCTTGTTTATCCGGCAAAGCACTGCGTGAGCAGCAAGCCCGGCTTAACCAACTTTTGTCTGAAGCTACAAAGCAGCAGGAGGCCTTTAAGAAGGCAAACCCAGGTGCCGGGGCATCCCAGTTCATTGTGTCGGCGGGAGGTGCCGGCGCGAGGTCGAGGGGCCAAGCCTCGTCCCCGCATCCTAGCGCCCGGCGTGCCGGAAGTGTGACCTCTGGCCGCCGGGACAAGCAGATCCAGGTGTACGATCCGGCTGCCGCCGGAAAGCAGGCGATGGTGCAGAAGAATGTCGGCCAAGCTGACAAGTATGTCGGCAGCAAGAAGCCCGGCCAGAGTGTGCCGGCCGGGCATGAAGCAGCAGCGGCCGGTGGTGGCCGGAGTAACAGTGCAGTCCGGCATCAGCAACAGGGCGCCGGAGGGGCAGCGCAGCAGCAGGGTGCAGGCCATCCGGGACACCGAGAGGATGACGGCAATTCCGCCCTTGCCAGGGCGGGATATCAGCAGCAGCATCAGCAAGGCCGGCATAGTGAGCAGCATCAGCCGGAGCAGCAGCAGCAGATGATCGCAGGCCCAATAGCATCCCGGCTTGGACCTCGGTCCTTGGAAGCCAATGATGCACGTTTCAAGCTGGACAAGCTCCACCAATCAGAGTTGGTGGAGAGACAAGGAGCTCCGGGCCCTATGTGTTTCGGACCCCGGATTATGGGAGAGCCGGTGCCTTACTTCTTCCAGCTCGCGCGTGGCGCGAGGACATATAATGGCAGTACGAAGCCGGAAGATTGGCTGGAGGATTACTCCACAGCGGTGAACATTGCCGGAGGAAACCTCAGATGGGCGGTACGATATGTGCCGCAGATGTTGGAAGGTCCAGCCAGGATATGGCTGAATAATTTGCCGGCCGGGAGTATCAACGGCTGGATTGATTTCGAAGAGCAGTTTGTGTCGAACTTTACCAGTACATACAAGAGGCCCAACCGTCCGCAGCAGCTGGCTAACTGCCGTCAAGGAGTGAATGAGACTGACCGTGACTATCTGACCAGGTGGTGCACGTTGCGCAATTCCTGCGAAGGAATCAATGAGCAGCAGGCCATCATGTGGTTCGCTCATGGGTGCCAACATGGCACCATGCTGTGGCAAAAGCTTCAGAGGCAAATGCCGGCCACGCTGGCCGAAACAATCAAGATTGCTGATAGTTATGCTCTGGGAGATCCCAAGCAGCCCAGTCTCGATTCACAAGGACAGGGGCAAACCCAGGGGAACACCAGCAATGCCGGGAGATCAGGGCAGTTCTATCGCCCGGATAACCGGAATAAGAGAAGAGATGAGCGGCCGGATTATCGGTACGGAGCAGCACAAGTTGCAGCTGTGGAGGAAGAGCAAGGGGGCGCCGGCAGTAGCCAGCGTCCGAGATATGAGAACTATCAGCAGCCTCAGCAGCAGCCGCAGCAGCAAGCACAGCCGTTCCAGAAGAAGAATGTCTGGACCAACAAGAATGCCGGCGGAGCCGCCGGCCAGAAGAAGCAGTGGCCGAAGTATACTGTGGGTCTTGCCATGGACAAGCCTTGTGTGTTTCACACATTCCAGCCGGGAAGGCCGGCAAACCATTTGACAAGGAACTGTTCATGGCTGGACGACATATTAGCAGGTCGTGCAGGTCCCTGGGGACCGGCTAGACCCTCTGTCCCGGCAGCTCCATCGCCGTTGACAGGTGCCAATACAATTGCAGTCCCACCTAGGCCGGGTAATCCTGGGAATCAGAGCAACGCCGGAAATGCCGGCGTAAATCAAGTTGACCAGAGCTATAATCCGGAATATAATGCCGGAGGCCCAGGAGCGGGCCGGAATGAGTACAAGGAGTATGATCAGAGCTATATGGTCTTTGAGACCGAGAGAACAGACAAGCAGAGCTTGTACCGGCGGAGTCTGGAGGTGAATGCCGTTATGTCGGCTGTGCCAAAGCTGATGTACTGGTCTGACCAGGCTGTTGGTTGGGACAGGGCAGATCATCCCCGGATCATGCCAAATCCCGGCGGATATGCTCTGGTGATGGATCCGACATTCGTCGGGCCGGCTAATAACGTGAGATTCAGCAAGGTCCTCATTGATAATGGAAGCAGCATCAACATCATGTATCGAGATACGATGGAGAAGCTGGGAATCAAGGAAAATATGCTGGAACCAAGCAAGACCACGTTCCACGGCATTGTGCCGGGACTTTCGTGTGCGCCGATGGGCAAGATCCGGATGGATGTCATGTTTGGCAGCCGGGATAACTGCAGGGTGGAAAACCTCATGTTCGAGGTGGTTGATCTGGAGAGCCCCTACCATGCTTTGCTGGGTAGACCGGCACTGGCAAAATTCATGGCCTCTACGCATGTGGCGTATCTGAAGATGAAGATGCCGGGACCCAAAGGGGTGATCACCATCATTGGTGATTACAAGCGTTCGATGGCATGTGCCACCGCCGGATCCAATCTGGCCGAGACTCTGATCATTGCAGAGGAGAGGAAGAGGCTCAAGCGAGCAGTGGAGATTGCTGAAACGGTCGTGGCCGGCAAATATATGCCGGTCATGACAAATCCCGGCGGCAGTGCTTCTTTTCAAGTAGGCAAGGAAGTCAAAAAGGTGCCGCTGGATGAAGCTTTCCCGGAGCGCCATGCCCTGGTTGGGGCAAGTTTGGATCCCAAATAGGAAAGCGAGCTCATCAGCTTCCTCCGTGAGAATCGGGATATCTTTGCATGGTCTACTTCGGACCTGCAAGGTGTGCCGAGGGAGCTGGCTGAGCACGCATTGCACGTGAGACCCGATGCTAAGCCAGTGAAGCAGCCGCTCCGGCGGAATGCCGGCGATAGAAGGAAAGCCATATGGGAGGAAGTGGCCAGGCTCTTAGCCTCTGGCTTTATCAAGGAAGTACTTCATCCGGATTGGGTGTCTAATCCGGTTTTGGTGGAAAAGAAGAAAGATGAGCCCGTCATAGTGAAAGTATGGCGGATGTGTGTTGATTACACCAACTTGAACAAGGCATGTCCTAAAGATCCATTCCCGCTGCCTCGGATCGATCAAGTGATTGATTCCACAGCCGGATGTGAACTGTTATCTTTCGTAGATGCTTATTCTGGTTTCCACCAGATCCCCTTGTTTGAGCCAGATCAAATAAAAACATCCTTTATTACCCCGTACGGGGCTTATTGCTATCTCACTATGCCATTCGGTTTAAGAAATGCCGGCGCAACTTACCAAAGATGTATGCAAAAGTGTTTGCACGAGCAGATAGATAAAAATGTGCAGGTATATGTCGATGATATCGTCATAAAAACCAAGGAGAGCAAGACTCTCATAGATGATCTCCGGGAAACCTTTGGGAACCTGAGGAGATTCCGGATGAAGTTGAATCCGGCTAAGTGCACCTTTGGTGTGCCGGCGGGCAAGTTGCTCGGGTTCCTTGTTTCCAGCCGGGGTATTGAGGTGAATCCCGGCAAGATTCGTGCCATAGAAAGGATGAAGCCGCCGACAGATTTGAGGGAAGTACAGAAGTTCACTGGGTGCCTCGCATCCCTGAGCCGTTTCATAAGCCGGCTGGGAGAGAAAGCCCTGCCGTTATATCAGTTGATGAAAAAGTCCGACACATTTGTCTGGACAACGCAAGCAGATGCAGCTTTCAAGGAATTGAAACAGTTGTTGTCAACAGCGCCGGTATTAGCGTCTCCGATGCCCCGGGAGCCAATGTTGCTCTATATAGCGGCAACCAACCGAGTTGTCAGTGCTGTGGTGGTAGTAGAGCGAGAGGAAGGAGGCAAAACCGTGCAGTGGCCGGTATATTATCTGAGTGAAGTCCTCTCCACCTCAAAGCAAAATTACCCCCACTATCAGAAGATGACCTATGGTATCTATATGGCGGCCAAGAAGCTCAAGCATTACTTCCAAGAGCATCCAATCCGGGTAGTGGCCGAGGCCCCTATCTCAGAAATTATAGGCAACAAAGATGCCAGCGGCCGGATAGCAAAGTGGGCAATAGAGCTTTCACCATATACACCGCAGTACGATAAGAGGGATACAATCAAGTCCCAGGTCTTGGCTAATTTCTTTATTGACTGGGCCGAGATACAGTATGAGCCACCATTGCCAGATGCCAATTATTGGAGGATGCATTTCGATGGGTCCAAAACAATCCATGGCTTGGGTGCCGGCATAGTTCTCAGTTCACCAAAGAATGACCAGCTGAGATACGTCCTGCAGATTCACTTTGCAGCATCAAATAATGTGGCGGAATATGAGGCACTTGTGCATGGCCTGAAGGTGTCTAAGGACATAGGAATTCGCCGGATTATGTGCTTCGGAGATTCTGACTTAGTGATTCAGCAGTGTTCCGGCATATGGGACGCGCATGATGCTAACATGGCATCATACCGTTTCCTAGTGCAGCAGTTAAGTGGTTACTTTGAAGGTTGTGAGTTCCGGCACGTTCTCCGGGCTCAGAACGATGCAGCCGATGCATTATCCAAGCTGGGGTCTTCCCGAGATTCAATCCCGCCCGGCATTTCGCTGGAGCATCTGAGGAAGCCATCGATCAAACCCTCGCCGGAGTCATCCTCCATTTATGTCCCGCCAGGTCCAGATGAAGCAGTTCCAATGGACATAGATGCCGGAGCCAGGACGGATAACCCGGGGACTGTTTCCTCAGTCTCGGGGACTGGGCCGGCATATGCTGTTAATACAGTATTCCGGAGCAAAACTAAAGGCAAGGGTAAAATGTGCCAAGAGGTTGTGCCGGTATACCCGGGGACTGCTCCGGCATACCCGGGGACTGATTCTTCAGTCCCGGGGACTTCGCAGCCCATGGAGATCGATTATGTGTCGGTCGAAATGATGGAAATAGATCAGGCAGTGTTCACTGTCAGGGAAGTGCCCTCATGGGCACGTCCTATCATGAACTTCATGGTGGATGGTCAAGTGCCGGCGGATGAAACCGAGGCCCGCCGGGTTATAAGGAGATCCAAAGCGTATACCATCATCAACAAAGAAATATACAAGAGAAGTACCACCGGAGTATTGCAGAGATGTGTCGAATCTGCGGAGGGTCTGGAGATGCTCCGGGAAATTCACCAGGGGGAGTGTGGTCACCATGCTTCGTCCAGGGCATTGGTGGCAAAGGTATTCCGGCATGGCTTCTATTGGCCAACGGCACTGCAAGAGGCAGAAAACTTGGTCCGGAAATGTAATGGGTGTCAAAGATATGCCCACCAGATTCATCAGCCGGCATCTGCCCTGAAAACTATCCCAATAACCTGGCCCTTTGCTGTTTGGGGCCTGGATATGGTCAGGGCTTTTAAGCCGGCCAGAGGGAAAATGACCCATATCCTGGTCATGGTGGACAAGTTCACCAAGTGGATTGAAGTGAAGCCCATAAGCAAGTGTGATGGTCACACAACAGTGAAATTCTTAAAGGATATAATCTTGAGATATGGTGTTCCTCATAGCATCATCACTGACAATGGGTCAAACTTTGCCCAAGGGCCATTTGCCAGATTTTGTGAGGAGGTGGGAATCCGGCTGGACGTTGCGTCGGTTGCCCACCCTTGTGCCAATGGCCAAGTAGAGAGATCGAATGGGCTAGTATTATCCGGCATAAAACCCCGGCTGATAGAGCCCCTGGAGAAAACTCCGGGATGTTGGCTAGATGAGCTTCCAGCAGTGCTGTGGAGTTTAAGAACTACTCCGAATAGATCAACAGGCTACACACCATTTTTCCTGGTGTATGGAGCAGAAGCTGTGCTTCCAACAGATGTAATACATGATGCACCAAGAATAGTGCTATATACTGAGGAAGAGGCTAAAGAAGCCAGAGAAAATGATGTTGATCTGCTAGAGGAAGCAAGGGAAATAACTCTGTCAAGAACAGCAGTATATCAGCAGAACCTCAGACGCTATCATGCGCAGAAGGTAAATCCAAGGAGATTTCAAGAGGGAGATCTAGTACTCCGGCTAAAGCAAGGAACAGAAGGCCGACATAAGTTAACTCCTCCATGGGAGGGGCCATTCATTGTGAGCAGAGCTCTGCACAATGATGCCTATTATCTTATAGATGCGCAGGACCCCAAGAAGAATAAGGCGGACAGGTCCGGAGAAGAAACCAAGAGGCCATGGAACATAGCTCTACTGCGCCCCTTTTACTCCTGAGCAACACAATGTATGTATTTCCATATTTTCCTTTGTATGCCGGCGTGTTGTGCCGGCACAAGACTAATGAATGAAATACCGGCATCCCGAAGAAGCCGGGTAACTAGCTCCGAGGTATATTTGTGGTTTATTTACAGTTTTTTGCTATATGCCGGCTGGCTTTATTTGAATGTTTCCTATGTCGGCCTAGTAATGTGTCGGCACCAAAGGCCACTTTTCGACTCAGCTGCTGTCCGAAACCCGGCTTCATGGCTAGCAAGAGTAGATGCCGGAGATTGTCTACACATGGAAAACGGCTAAGGAAATGTAAAGCAAGCGAACCGACATTTTCGTTAAAATTAAAGTTAAAATTGGAAGTGTCGGATGATTTGAAGTCTAAGTTTCAAAGTTAAAGTACTGTATGTTCGATGAAGCAACCTTGAGACTCATACGTCGAAAGCCAAATAAGGTAGACAAGCAGCCAAGGTTGTGAAATTGAGGAAACAGGAAAACAACTCGGTGACTTAGCCAAAAGATGATCCGGCATTAGTAACAAGCAAACCAAGATAAAACTTGTTCAGATAGCAAACCAAAGGAAAGTAAACGTATATCTTACAACTGCACCCGGCATACCGGGGATCTGATAAAGCTTAAAGTGTTTTTGATGCAAAGATTCAAGGGGCAGACGCGGGGCCGCCAGCAGGTGGAGCAGTAGCAGTCGAAGTGGCGGCCTCAGGTGTGCCGGACCCAGCAGATGGAATGGAGCCATCACCTCCGCCCGGGGAAGATGCCTGTTCCGGAGCTTCAGTGTCGGCTTCCTCAGCTTCATCTTCATCTTGGCTAGAGTCGGAACCCTCAGCAGCAGCAGATGTCCCGGCATCGTCATTCTTCTCCGGCTCGCGGATGTCCCGGACGAATTTGTCGGTGTCGGCATAGTCCACATAACTATGGGCCAACTCCTTGCGGCGACGGATATGATCCGGATCCGTGGTCCAGATGGATCCTTCGCGCACGGTGCGCAAAGTCTCCAAGTCTGCCTTTTCATACCAAGACAAGAAGTAGCTGAGGGCTTCGTCAGCTCCAACCCTCGCGCCGGAATCTCGCCACTCCCGGAGGCGAACCTTAGCAAGCTGCAGGTCGTTGCCGAGGTCAACCGGATCAGTGGGAGTCCTTTGTCCCGGCCAGAGGGCAGAGAATGCCTCCTGGGCGCCGTAGAAGAGCTCTTCAGTGTAAAGGGTCATGGCCTCCTTCCGGGACTGCAGGGCCAGCAGCTGCTCCGACATGTCCCAGTTGGGCGAGTCAACCGGAACACCCCGGTTTTCTCGGTCCAACTGCAAAACCCTCTCAACGTCAGCGACGGAAGCGGGAAACATGCCTGCAGAATAGAAACAATGTTAGCAAAAGGAAAATATGTCGGCATAGATGCTATGCCGAAAAAGATTACACTATGTCGGGAAGGATAAAAGGGGAAAGGATTTGAAGCTTACGGGCAAGGTCGGCATTCAGCTGTGCAACTGTAACCTCCCATTTGGTGGCCTGCTCCTTCAGGCTATCCAGTTCAGCGTGGGCGTTGGAGGCATCAGTCTCGGAGGTAACAAGCAGGGTCTGGGTTTTCTTCAGTAGGCCCTTCCTCTGTTCCTTTTCGTCCAGCAGCTCGGTGATCCGGCCCTTCAACTGCTCAACCTCGGCCTTGTGACCGGCATCCCGGTCGTCCAGTTGCTTGGCCACATCCACCGAGGACACACAATCCTGGTGGCGTGCCTCCAGTGCAGCCTTCTCATCTGCAAAGATTTCAAGTTAAAAGGATTTGAAGAAAGAAAACAGTGACAAAGAGTAAAGGATTTGAAGTATAAAGTAGCTATCCGGGTAACAGCAGGATCCGGCATACCAGTAAGCTCTTTCACCCTCTTGAGAAGCTCGGTGACTTGCGCTTCGGCACCAGCTGAAGAATGTCGGCACAAGGTTACGTGTCGGCAAGAGTAAGCATTGCAAAGTAAAGAGAGGAAAGATATCCGGCATACAGCAGTATGTCGGCAAAGATTACCTTTCTGGGACAGCTCCTGCTGAAGCTTGCTGTGTGCGTCAGATAGCTTCCGGTGCTCGCACACCAACTCATGGAACATGTCGGCCCGGGTGTTGTTCATGCGCTGCAAAAATGCCGGGATTTGAAATGTCAGCAGAGAAATTTGACATGATAATTAAAGTGAAGATTTTATCAAGTGATCATTCTTTTAAAGACCCGGCACAGGTGCTGCGCACCTATCCCGGCTCTCGGTGACTAGGATTTGAAGCTTGAATCGAGCTTATATCCCGGTCAAGAGGATTTGAAAGATAATAGAGATGTGAAATTGTTAAAGACCCGGCACAGGTGCTGCGCACCTATCCCGGCCCTCGGTGACTAGGATTTGAAGCTCGGATCGAGCTCATATGTCGGCAGTTAATTCAAAAGAAGCTAGCTAAAGGACTATGAGAAAATCCCGGATGTCCATATCCCGGACAGCCGACATTTTCGGGGACTGGGAATATGTGTGTAAATAGAGAGGACTTACGTTGGTGGCATCGGCCAACTTGTGAAGTCTTTGCTGGAGGCTGAGGAGCTCGCTGGCGATCGGTATGGGCTTCGCTGCCAGGAAGTCGCTTGGGTCGCCACTGGTCTTGGCTTCGGCCAGCTTCTTGCTCCTTGAGTCCGCAGTGTCCATGTTGCTGGCGTCGTTCCATTTGATGCACTGCTCCTTAAGAGAGCCGAGGCTCTGATCACTTTTCGTCGCAAGAGGGACGAGGCCCTCGAGTTCTGGGGTGTCGAAGAAGTTGGTCCGGTACCCCGGCCGGGCTGCTGCCCTGCCATGATGCAGGGCCAGAGCAGACCTGGTCCGGGACGCTGCCTTAGGAGGAGCAGTTGCGGTAGATGGTGTGCCGGACTTGGCCGGCTGAATCTTCAACGTGCCGGTCTGGGCCGGTGCAGTGGTCTTGGCCCGGGCAGTGGACTTGGCCGGTGCAGTGGTCTTGGCCGGTGCTGGGGTCTTGTCAGCTGAAGGAGTCTCGGGTGCGGGCTGTTCCGGCGCGGCCGGTGCATCTTGGCCAGCAGAGGCAGGATCCAGAATAGTCCGGACTTCCGGCACTAAAGGGCCTTTACCCTTGATGTCTGCTCCGGCGTTTTCAGTTGTGCCGGCGTCGCCGGTGGGCGCGCCGGAGTCTGGTACTTCTTGGTGGGCTTCTATGTCCATGTGGACATCAGGAGCCGGAGGTTCCTGTTGAGCCCCCGAGTCCATGTGGACGTCGGGGGCAGAGGTGTCTTGTTCCGGCGGAGGAACGTCCTTCGCCGGGGAGGAGGTCTTGTCGGGCGCAGGCGAGGATGCCGGCGCCGGGGAGCTCATGTGACTGGCAGAGGGAATGTCGGAGGTAGCAGGGGCAGCGGGCTTGGTAACCTTCGGGTCGCCGCTCAAGCCAGAAGCTTGTTCCGGCTCAAGAGGAGCACTGAAAGAGAGAAAACACCAAGTCAGTAATACAAACAAGAGATATGTCGGAGGAAATGCAAAGAAAAGGAAATTTACCCCGAGGCAACAGGCCTCTGTTTCTTCTGTTTGGGCACGCCGACCTTCTGCCTTTTCGACCTCTGAGGTATGTCGGACGGGGGCTTCACACCTCGCTTCCGGCCGGCACGTCCGCCGGTGGAAGGAGGTCCCTGGTTCAGAGGGGCGGCGTCGATAACCACATCGTCCGGGATAGCTGAGGACGGCATTGCAAACTCGTGAGCAATAGGTGTTTCTGGAAAGGCGTACGCAAGTGGCATCGGGTCATAGTACAGCAGGATCTCCTCGTCAGAATCAATCTCACTCCGGTCTTGAGTATAATGCCGGGATGAAGAGCCCTTACCCATGGCAGCTGCAGCACGGGTGCTCCTGGGAAGCTTATCCCAATGATCCGGATCTTCAACATCCGCAACGGTGCGGTCCGCCGCGATCTTGATCCGGGAGTTCTCCATGGTTTGGAAGCTGAATTTCTGTATAAACAGCAAAGTCAAGTATTCAGACAAGGAAATATGCCGGTGGAAGAGGTATGTCGGATCATTATGATATGTGTCGGCAAATAGACATGTATCGGCTTAAGTATCTATGTGCCGGACATGGACTTTATGTATCGGATAAGATGGTTTACCGTTGGGGCGGGCCTATCCCGGCTGTATGGTTCTAGCCCCCAGGCAAAAGTGGCCTGAGAGGACTTGCAGACATCCTTAATCCGGCGCAGAATGTCGGCCGGAGTCAGCTCGTGTGTGGAGTGCCGGGTGGGGTCCATTGGCCCGCTCATCTGACAGATCTTGTGCGACCGGCGCTGCAGAGGGGAGACGCGCCGGCTTATATAGCAGGCCACCAGGTCTTGAGGAGTAAGACCGGCATCCAGGAGCTCGCCCTTAACCCGGTGAAGCGCATTCACCGGCATCACCGAGTTCTTCGGGTTGTAGGTCCAGTTCGTCATCGCCAAGGGTGGCTCGTCCACAAATGGCGGCAGGTTGAGCAGATCCTCGTCGGTGGTGTTCTTGACGTAGAAGAAGCTCTTCTGCCACTTCTTGCAAGATTCCAGGAGCTCCACCTTGGGGAAGTCCGAGCCCTTTCGGGACATGATGGTGGCCGCGCCGCAGAGGGTCATGGGGCGGTCCTTCTTTTCCTGGGCCGTCTCCGGCGGGTCGTCCTTGCTCCGGGGCGGCTCTTGGACGACTTGCTTCCGTAGTTGGAAGTACTTCGCCCAACCTTGAGTAAGGGCCTCTATGCCGGCATAGCCCTCGCAAAAAGCAGCGAAGGCGGAGAGGATCATCACGGCATTTGCCGGGATATGATGAGGTTGCAGGTCGTAGGTGTTGAGGAAGTCCCGGAAGAAGTCCGATGCCGGCAGACCAAAGCCCCGCTCGAAGTGGGCGATGAAGACGACGCGTTCGCCAGGTTCAGGTGCCGGCACAATTTCTCCTGCTGGTAGCCGGCATGCTACGCCCTCCGGGACTCTCCTGGTGGAGGTGACCCAGGATATGTCGGCCGGAGTAACCTCCGACCCCTCCCAGCCGGAGCGTCCTTGGGCTCGGGCCGAGGTATCTTCCTCAGAGGCCGAGGTAGCCGTCATGCTTGAAGATGCCATCTTAGTGGCCGGGATAAGGCGTGAGAGCCGGAGTCCCGTGATGTTATTCCTATCAAGGCCGGAGAAAAGAGGGAGGTTAGTATCTCCGGCATACCACTCTCACAGATGTTAGCAGGAATAGAAGATCTACCGAGGCAGTTAAAATAGGAAACAAATAAGGGTAAAACTCCTAAAGATGAACACCTGCGAGCGTTGCCTAGCAATGCTAGTCGAATCAAAGGGAAAACTAGCTCTGAAACCGAGGCAGATCTGTGCAAGCGGGGCTACCGGTGCGAAGTTGTAAAAGGCGTGAAAGAGGAAGAACAGAGGGAGGTCTCACCGGAGCTTGGCCGGCGACGATGGAGCGGCGGCGAGCGTGCAGGAAGATCCAATCTCCCTGCAATGCTGCAGAGAGAAGAGGCGGCGGCGGCGGCGTCGTCAAAGGTGATGCCGTGCGTCGTCGGGCGTCGGCGTCGGCGGGGAGCAGGTCGGCTGCGACGGCGATGCTGCTCTTCGGACCGGCGGTGGAGCGCAGGAGGCAAAGTAGCAGGCGAGGAAGGCGAGGAAGACGTTGGTGGTGGGGGGTAAAAAGATACGTTTACCCCCGCCGCCCTATTTATAGGTCTGCCAGGTCAGGGTCGTGGGGATCGTGGGGATCGTGGGAGTGTTCCACTCCCCCGACCGTTTCTGCGGCGAGGCGCCACGTGGCGGCGCAGAGTGGCGCGGCGGTTCCTGTAACCGTGCCATGACGCCATGATGGCAAGAAGTAACTGCTGCACTGTGAACCGTCACATCGTGGGTGACCGTTCGAGGTGGCAGGGCAGTTACAAGTTTCGATGCAAAGCTGTCAGACATGGCTTCTCGAGGAAGACTCGTCTATATGTCGGATTAATTGCCCGATGTATATGTTCCGTCCGGAATACCCTCGGGACCGGCCGGAATAAGTTTTGGAACAGGAACAGAGGCCGGGATATGTGCAGATGTGCCGGCATATAATCTGATCGCCGGGGCATAATGAAGAAAGGTATGTTGAACCTGTCAAGGCTCCACAGTTATGACTGGGGAACCTCGGCAGCTTCGGGGACTAGTGTCGGGGGGATGACCCCCGGTAGGGTCAAGAGACTAGAAAGACACAAGGCTTATGGTTGACTTTTATGCCGGTTGACCAAGAAAGGGCCTGGCCGGAATATAGGAGCATCGGCCAGGCCGGCATATAATGTATATCCCGGCTGGTGTCTGGATATGCCGGTATAGCCGGAATACTAGTATAGGTGTGCCGGCATATACTCAGATATGCCGGCCTAATTATTTTGTGTGTTGTGCAGGAGCAGGGGAGGCCGGATTACCCGACCCTCGTAGGTCGTTGGTCCGGCATATAAGTCCTGGGTATGGCCAACGGTCATATCCGGGATACTTAAGTCAACCAAGGTGTCACATCCCTACAATCAAGGAAGAAAACATCCAAGCATGGTAGCAGAGTAAGATGGCAGGGTGCACAGTGGAGGTTACCTACCCTCACTGTGCACAAGTACGAGCTTACCGCACAGAGGTAAGGCCACAGTTCAAGAGGTACAAGGTACAGGGATATGGCGTCCCATCGAGAGCAATCAGGGGCGAAGTCAAGGGTCTCTGCCATCGCCACCAGCTCCTGTTTGGAGTGTAGCCCTTGTCTTGTGGTCTTATATGACCGTTGTAACCCTGGCCACCACTATATAAGGTGGCACAGGGAGTCCTAGCAAAGGGTCGTTGGAAGGTTGGTCGTTGGAAGGTTGGTCGTTGGAAGGTTGGTCGCTGGAAGAAGGTTGATAGGTTGAAGGTAGATTGGTCACACTGTACTCCTACACTTAGCAGTTCATCTTCCTTCTCTAGCAGAGAGCTTGGAAGCACCATTGTGGTGTACTACATCGACCCATATATACAATCAGTAGAGCAGGAGTAGGGGTGTTATCTCCTTACGAGAGCCCCGAACCTGGGTAGATCAGTGTCTCTTTCTGTCGTGCTTTTTAGCTCGTTCCCCTCTCCCGAATCCTCCAGCATCTAGTTCGGCCCCCATTTAAGCCATCCTATGGCATATGTTGTTTCACCACGACGACAAGGTAAACGCAATCGCGGATCATAATGACCTTCTCTTGCCTGAGGTGAGTGACTAAGATCTTGCCCCCCACAGATAAAACGGTAATGGGGTATTCTAGTTTATTGCACGGAATCCCATAAAGATCAACAAATTCTTGCAAAATGAATGAGGTAGTAGCACCGGTATCAAAAAGTACTTTGCCAGGATGAGATAGGAGCTTGAGCGTACCTATCACGGTCTTGTCGGATTGATCCACTTCCTCAAGATTAGTGCAATTCAACCTCCCATATGTTGACTTCTTACTCTTACCGCCTCCAAAACCTCCACCCCGGTGCATTTCTCCTCCTATACCTCGGCCTCCACTCCGGCCCCTTTCAGGACAATCTTTTATCATATGTCCACCTTTCTTGCATCCAAAGCAGATGATTCTAGGTTGATGACAATTCCTCTCTATATGCCCTCACGCACCACAACCGCGGCAAATGATATCCTTGTTCCCACTTGTACTACCACGAGGTATAGTATTCCCTCCGGTCTTGTACTTGGGTTTGAACTTGATATAAGGAGTTGGCTTGGCATCTGGATACCTCCTAGGTTTGATCTTGGCCTTCTTCCTCCTATCATCTTGGACTTGCTTGTAATCATCTTCCATGGTGATAGCTACATCGACGAGTTCTTGAAAATTTGCTGCCTTTAACATCCTTAACTGCAACTTTGCACCTGGATGTAGTCCTCTCATGAATCGTTTCATCCGCTTCTCATCAGTATTCACGTCCTCTGAAGCATAACGAGATAGAAGAGAAAATTCCCTGACATACTTCATAATTGACTTGTCATTCTGCTTGAGATTTTCAAATTCCCTTCTCTTCAGTTCCATGATACTCTCTGGTACATTTGCTTCCCTGAACTTCTTCTTAAATTCCTCCCAGGTGAATACCCTTCCTGGAGGATGTATGGCCACAATATTGTCCCACCATGCTGCTGCGGGTCCGCATAGTAGATGTGTGGCATACCTAAGCTTCTCACTATCATTGCAATTTACTGTGTTAAGCTTCCTCTCGGTGTCCAATAGCCAATCTTCCGCGTCCATTGGCTCCTGTGCTAATGCAAAAGGAAGTGGTCTTGTGTCCAGGAAATCTGCCAACGAGATTCCATGTACTCCATCATTCCGAACTTCACGACCACGGTCCATCATATCCTGCACCATCTTTATTTGACACTCAATAAGCATTCGCTGTCTCTCATCTGCAGTCCTCATATACTAAGCGAAATCTTGCTGCGTAAGGAATGGTGGTGGCTGTGGTAATGGTTCCCTTGCTGCTGCATCGGCTGCCTCCTTAGCCTTGGCTTCATTTTCCATCCTCTGTTGTTCAGATTCTTCACCAACTACCATCGCCATTCTATCCCCCTAACCCTGTTACATTAAGCGAAACTCATAATTACATCATGCTCATGCTTTCTGAGCTCAACTTATGCACAGTGTTAGTCACACAATGAAAATCCAAGTAAAACATAGCCAAATCACACCAAACATATACCATGTATATACATGGAAAAGGAACATAGTCTTACATAACCTATCATCATGTGAGTAACTACACTCACTTATTCAAACTGTGAAAGCAAATACTACATATTACACATATGATACATATGTCACAAAACATGTCGCCTCCATCTTGGTGGTGGTCCTCTACGGGTAGTCGCACTCCCGATACATCCCCGGTGTCCAACCGGTAGCTCTTGATGTCCTCCTTAGTGAAGCAGGGGCATAAGATGACTCTGCTGGGAAAAAGTCATAATCGGGTATAGTACCTAAGTTGAAATCAGTCATTCCCAGATAACTGCTCAACGATGGGTAAACAACATCGGTAGTACCCCTCTCCACCTTAGGTCTAGAGCATTCCCCACACTCCATGTGAGCAGGTAACTCCTCCTCCGCATCCGAATCTACCTCTATAGGTTTTCCCACCACGTCTCCGGTGCGGTGTACAACTCTAAACTAACTCGTGACCTCATGCTCCGAATCACATGGAATCGGGTCTCCGGCCGTTCCCATATACTCACCGAAACGCCAACCCATGGAGTTTCCCCCTAGACTATCATTATGAGGCATTCCCCATGACTCCAAACCTGCCTCGTATCCGGCTCCAGTCGAGCCGTGTGCAAAGTGTGCTGGTGGCATCTCTGGTTCGGCCTCGGGCTCGAACTCCCGCTCCTCGGGGTCTATTTCCTCATCTAAGTTAATAAAGTCTCTAGTCGAAAAGGCTGGAGTTTGTGCCCTCGGTGGTCCAGAAGTCTCCCCCGTACACCACGGAGTAGGTGTTGACTCAGTAATCTCATCCACTAGACTCTGTATCTCTCCCACTAGTGCTCCGTGTACGTGATAGAACACGCTAAGCAGATGTTTACACCTGTCCATGTGCTCTGCTGCGGCATGTGGGTGTCTTTTCGCGAACTTGTAACTATCCCGACAAGGATCTTCTCCTTCCTCGTCGTGTGGGATATGAGTGTACTTAGTTCCTAATAACTTCTCCGTTTTATGCTCACGGATATCAGTTATGGCTCGCATCACTGCTATCTTGTAAGCTACACTAACAGTGCGTGCCTCTCTAGCTGGCATGATCACGCTCATGCCCAATTTGGCAGGAAGCATGATCCCTACCTTGTACTTCTGAAAGATCTTTCCCTCATAGTATGCATACTTCTTGACTGGAATACGGGTTTCACACCCGCACTCAAGCAAGATGCCTCTCAGCATATCGGCTAAGTTCTCATCGTAGTCGTCCAGAGTCACATCCCTAACTTGCACGGTGCTTGACGGCCTTATGCGTGCCATCCTGGCAGTATAAAAGATAAAATTAGTACATGATGCATCATAATAGTAACAATAAAGAATTGTAACACTAAAAAGAATTAACTTGTTATTCCCAAGTGAATAACGTCATGACCATTTTTAGAGAACTCTTTACTATTTCTATTTGACTCCTACAGGTCGTTCCCATTAACTAGGCGTCCAACCTAAGGTCAAAGCTTTTGCTCTTATACCAACTGTGGTGACCCAGCATACCACTGCATGTTGTAGTATGCAAGTCGTTGATATAACACTCGTGAAGTACCAATTCACAAATATTACATCCCTCAGAGTGGTACAACAGAAACATAGCGGTCTTTATTCAAGCACTAAATATTACAAGCCATAATGTTACAAAGGATTCCAGTTCCTCCTCGGTCCAAAGAGGAACACTAGGTGGTTCTAAGTTGATACTACAAACCTTAGTTACAACAGAAAGTAGTAGACTAAACATGGTGCTTAACTCCAGTCGCTTTATTCTAAGTGTCCGATGCGACCAAAGTTCCTATCCTTCGATTCTAATTGTCGGCCTCCTCTTCGTTTCCTTCGTCGGGACCATAGGAGATGGTGTAATCAATACCTTCGACTCCTCTGGTTAAGTCCGGTTCTTCGTAGTAGACCTCCTCGTAGTCCTTCGGGCTTCCTTCGGTTTCTTCAAACTGGTTCTCCGACTCTAAGCAAGGGTTAAAAAGGAGTGGGGTGAGTAACGAGCGTTACCAAACAAGTTCATTTAACAGGATAGAGGTGTTTGATGCACTAGCTACGACCATAGACTAAAAAGTCTTAGGCCAAATGCAGTTTGTTGTAAGCATTTCTTCAAAGATTGATTTTATTCAAAGAACTATGTCCGTCAGTCTTCACAGGTTGATTAGAGCTTTGATGGGCTCCTTTCCTGCCGTGTTCGTAGCTCCTTCCCGGAACAGGGAGTATCTTGATACTTTCTTACACTCTGCAGAGGTGGTCACTTGTACCCATAGGAGATCAACACTTTGCTGCACAGTCGGGCGTACTTTCCCATCCACACTTCCTTGGTATGGGGCCCAGCCGTTGATCCGAGCCAATCACTGTTCCTTCCCGCGACCGTGCATACCCACCCTTTTGCGGCTCCAACTTCGGTTCGCTACCCTCGCCGGTCTACAGTTTAGTAGTTGCCGACCTCAGCATACTTGCCTTTCCTAGGCAAAGAGTCACCCCCTACCGGTTTCCGGTTACGCACTATGGTAACACCGGTCTCGGCACTCTACCCCCATCGTTGCCGCAATCCATCATAGACCACCAGAATCGTGAATTCATTTGGGGGAATCCACCCATCCCGAAGCTTCGCACAGGGAGACGACTGCTCCGAAATGGCCGATCCGTTGATATGCATGAGGGAAAAGATACAGCTGACTCTTCCGTCCCATTCCAGACCCTATGGTTGACCGTATTTTACGGCACAAGAATCACTGGCGACATTGGTTATTAATCCTAGGTGAACATTCTCGGTACAGTGGGACCTCCACCATACTCTTACCATGGTCCCACAGCCCACCTTCCTAGTTTGACAACCATTATGATTGCTGACCACTAGTCATATTCATTCAAGAAAAGCAGAACCTTTGCCTTTTAATGCAATCATCATTATAATACCACCGGTATATTTGCAAATACTTTGTTAAAGGTAAACAAGAGATATGAGCAAGAGTGAACTTGCCTGCAAACTGCAAGGTAGTGCAGTCGGATTTGTTGAAGTGACCCGGGACCTCGGGTTCTGGAAAACAGCATCATTGTCCGATAAGGGCAATGTTTAAAGATTCAAATAATGCATGCTCTTTGATAGTGTGTGTATTCCCTTTAACCCCCCAGAAGTATTTTATTCTTATCCTAGGGTTTATATACTCTTCTTATGATTTTAAAGAGTATATGTTATAAATTGCTTCATTCAAGAATATTCTTTAATACCCTAGAATGGAGTTCAATTTTGATAATGGGTTCTATTCTAATTAAGAAGAAAACCTTTTAAGCTTTCAATCTTAATAATTTTCTTTTACTTGGTGGATTATTTAAAGTGAATATACTCAAATTATGATTTTATCAGAGTATATATATTAGGTTAAATTCATTCAAGAATACTAAGGTCAAATTCTTGAATGGATTTACTTGATCTTAATTCAAGATTATTATTTCCCTTTTTATAAGATTTAATTCTGGAGATTTTCCTTTCAAAAGAAAGGTGTCTAAGACAATTATGAATAAATCCCCCTTTATTTGTCAAAACCACTAGTTAAGTGATTTGAGAAGTTAAAGTTACTTAAAGTTATTTTTGTAGAAATTCCATTTATTTTTCTACTTTTAATTTACATTGAAAAGCCTTTTTATAGAAAAGCCCTTTTCTTTTTATCTATTTCTATTTTTAATTTCGGGTTAAAAACACCTCCCTCTCACCTCTCTCTCTCTCGCGATTCACCTGGCGACTGCACCGCCGCGCCGCCGCCGCGCTTGATTCCGACGAGCCCCGTCGGTCTCCGCCGCCGAGATGCCGCCCAATCGATAGATTAGGCGACGGCGGTTCCGCCTGTCCGCGAGATCTGCTTGATTGCGTCCTCGTCGTCTGCATCCCCTTCGCCTCCGACGCTCGGGACTCCGGCCATGGCGACCTCGAGCTTGCCCTCGAGTTGCTAGGCCTCGTCCACGGTGGTGCTTGGGCTTGGTGAGCTTGTTGTTGCGTCGACGTGTCGTCGGCGTCTTCCTCTGGTTCGATGCCGTCGTGGCCGCGCGGGCACTGCCTCGCCATGCCACGGTGGTATCTCCAGGGCGCTGTGTAAGTGCTTCTCTGCTCCTTCTTTTCCTCTGCACCTTGCTATGTCTAGCTGGAGCTTGCTCCCCTCCTGGAGCTTGCCCCCTGCCCTCCATGCGTGCTGCTCCACTCTTCTGAAGCTTGCTCCATGCTGGCTAGGCCCATCTCGAGCTGGCTCTAGCTAAGCTCACCTGGAGCTTGTGCTGGCCATGCTCTTCTGGAGCTTGTGTTGGCCATGCCCTTCTGGAGCTTGTGCTGGCCGTGTTCTTTTCACTTACTGTTATGCTGGGTCTCTTCCCCAGCCTCTACTGATGCTGTGATATTCAGTGGCTGTGATGTGTTGATTAAGCTCTATGATCTAAACTGTTGAAGCTAGATCATGCTTATGTAACTATTACTGCTAGTTTCAGTTAAGGTTTCAGTTAACTCTGTTAACTGAAACTTGTTAATTCAGTTAACTGTATAGCTTGGTGATCTGTTCATCACTTGCTGTCGTTGGCTGGCTTGCTAGTGGCTAATCTTGATTAATTTGATCAAGTGCATGGATAACTATGTGTTCTAGTTATTCTGAATGAGTTGTTCAATTGGCTAGTGTTCATTAACAGTTTCACTGCACTTTCTTGCAGTGTTCTGTTGTGCTAATTTAATGATGTAGCTTGATTTGCTGAGCTAGATTCTTCCTAGCTGTGATGCAATCATTTTAGCCTGCTGTGATGGCTCTTGCAGTAGCTGTTAGCTAACTGCTTCTCTGTGATGCCTCTCTGAGGTGTTCACAGCTACTGTGGGTTTAAAGTTGATGCTTTGGAGAGTGGATCACTCTTTGTAGTGATCTGCTGGTGGCTTATTTGATTAAAAGTGTCCATGTCCACTTACCCAGATGATTAACTTGGTCTTGGTCAATTTTAATTGATAGAGCTGATGGTTCTCTAGGTTTTAGGCTTTTAACTTGGTAGCTAGGCAACCCATGTGCCACTCCTATCTTAGCTCTTACTTCTGTGAGTATTTCCTTTGAGAAATTCCTAGATAAGGTGTGTGTTAGGGAGTAGGTGCTGTGGATGGCCTTGTCTCCAAGGTCTTGGCCTCCTGGACATCCAAATGATGACCAAAGCCCTATTTCATCAAGCTTTGCTTGATCTTTGCATGGCTTTGCTTGCTCTTTGTGTGGCTGTGTCTTGTGCAGTCTGCCTGGGAGAATAACTTGTGAGTTTTCTCCCAGCACTCAAGTGTGCTTTTGTTTAAAAGTAACCTGCTGCTGAAGAGTAGCTTGTTCTTCTGGAGTATTCTGATTTCCTGCTTCTTGTGGCAAGCCTGCTCCTCCTAGCTGCTTGACCTAGTTCCTAGTTGAACTATGTGACCATGTTGGCCTTTGGATTTTTGGATGGTTTTGGTGATGAAGTGCTGGGGTGAAAACCTTCCCTGTTGCTCAACACATGAGCAGGGTTGATTTGTGTGTGATGATTCAGTGATGGTGATGCTGGTCTTGGTGGTGATGGTGTGTTCTTGGTGATGGTGGCGTGCTGGGTGTTGATGTTGGTGGTGTTGTGGTGTTGGTCTTGGTCGACTGTGGCTTTAGCCGGCCTGTTTCACTGCTGTGAGGTTTTTATACCTAGTGCTGATGTCCTGGGTGTGTGACACCTGATGGCATGCACCTGGTGACTATGCTGCTGTTGTGTCTTGCCCTCCTCGGCAAGGCCTGGGATATTTCTATCCGGCTCCCTTGGTGATAAGACCAAACCCTTGATGATTATCTACAGTGGTTGTTATTTCTAATTGACACTTGTCAATTGTTACCATGACAATACGTTGTATTCCTTTGATTTGCTTGCAGATATCAAGATCAGAATGAAGAAAAGAAAGAAAGAGAGAAAGAAGAAAGAAGATTCTTAGCTTCTTTAGAATTATATTTGTAATCTTTCTTTTCTTATTTATGTATTTGTCTTGGGCTCTCTCCACATTTGTAATATTCTTTTTAATCTTGAATTTTGTAAAGACATTGTAACTTATGTGTGATGATCAATAAAGTTTAAGTTTTCTCTAAACTTTATTGATGTTTAATGCTTATCTATTTCTTTATATGTTTATTTATCCTTTCTAAATGTGCTTTTAATTCCAATTTCAGTCATTCAAATTCTAACTTGATAGGTGTACTAGTTCAATTTCAAAGTTGATGGCTAGGGTTTTGGTAATCTAAATCCTCACTCCTCACCACAATGGATCAAAAGAGATCATGCCCAAACCTTTCGCACTTCGAGAGTTTACCAATTCCCCTCGAAGAGAGATTCGATCACTCTTAGGTGTTAGAAACAAAAGCGAAAAAAAAATCCCGTAATTTCAGATGCAATGCACAAAAGCCCTTCTAATCTACCCCGAAATTGTCCTACGTTCTGGGATGTTACAAAAAGACAGGGAGCGACCAACTAAGAGAGCAATAACGGCCATAATCATGCATAGCGACAAAGCGACATTAAAAGAAGCATAAGATGGCATCAAAAGTCAAAAACTAAATGATCATAGAGGCAATGGCAACTTTGTATGAGTCTAACATGTGTGAGCATGCGCCAAGTCAACCCAAATATAGCATCAAAGGAGAAAACCAAAATAATGCTTCCAAATAATTAAAACAATGCATGATTTTTTCAAAGGCTCATTAAGCTATCTCAGTCATTTGAGACAAGTCATGCTACAGCAAAACCACTAAGCATACTATCAAAAAGACATCAAGCACGACATGCAAAAGCCTAGGCCGCAGTCTACACAAGCTCCTTCTTGTACCACTTTTTTGCATAAAGCTTTTTCTCTTTTCCAACACCATTCAAACTTTTTATAACCAACTCTTTTGATGAAAACCAATATGGACCAGAGGCAAAAATACACCTTGATGAAAAGATATAACAAGGTCTGAACACAAATCAAGGCAAAAATTGAAAACTAAACGCAGTTCTAGAAAAAGAACAACACTCGTTGAAATGAATAGAGTGAAAAACGGAGTGTTCTTGGCAAATGAAAAGCAAGGCAACTTCTCCAAAAGGAATTTGTTGGGGTCCAACCATTTATTGAAGCAAACAAAACTAAACTAAACTGAAAACTAAAAACAACTGACGCTCCAAGAAAAATGCATAATACATGAAGCAATAAAAATATAGTGCGTTGAAAGGTGATCTGATTTTCGCCGATGAAGAAGGGGTGTCTCGGGGGCATCCCCAAGCTTTGATGCTTGTACTTCTTGGATATTTCTTGGGGTGACATGGGCATACCCAAGCTTGAGCTTTTGTCCATTCTTCAACTCATCTCATCATTCTCCAATCCCTACACATGAAAACTTCCTTCATACAAAACTAAACACAAATCTATTAGCAACATTAGTGTAAGCATAACATGAATCAACCCTTTTTGCTTCAGGTTTCAACTCAAAACCACCACATATAAAGTATATACTACTGTAGCAACTTCCCCAAAAGTTCCGTGATCAAAAGAACTCAAAAAGAAAGCGATAAAGCGGCAAACACAAATATTGGTAGAAATCTGTCAAAACAGAACAGCTGACAAAGGTCGAATTTTTAAGGGATTTTCTGTTGCTCAAATCAAAAAGTGTTCAACTAATGAAAGTTTGGATATAACCTGGGACATATGCACAAGAAATCGAAGGTCCAAAAGATAAACAGAGAATTTTCACGAATTTTTACGGTGCAGCACCGAAAACTGTTTCAGGACAGCAACATCCCCAAATCTTACCTCGCTCAAATTAGAGGCTTCTCTTGGCACAAAAACGAAATAAAAAGGATAAGGAGCAGTTATTACAGTAGTAATAACTTCCAAGACTCAAATAAAAGAAAAAGAACTGAATGTAAAAACATTGGATTATCTCCCAAGAGTGCTTTTATTTAACGCCTTTGAGCTAGAAGCAGAAAATGCGAATCAAGTAATATCAAGAGAGGCATTAAGATCCACTATAGGAGTCTTTTCAACGATGAATTGAATTGTGTCCAAATAAGTTTTTGAAGACCCTTTATGATCACTCTTTGGTACACTACTTTCATCAAAAAAGATTTCAGGACAAATCCAAGTAAAATTATTTTCTAAGGCATCATGAATTCCTACAAGTTTACAAGGTATTGGCATTCTAGAATCTTCATTGGGTGTACCAACAACTTCAAAAGGTGAGCCAAGCTTATTAAATTTCTTAAAAACTTCCCTAGCCTTAATAGCAACATCTCTAAATTCTATGCGCAAAGTTTCCAAGATAAAAGCTTTCTTTTCGGGGTCCTCAATATCATGAAGCTTAAGAAACATGTATTGCATACAAGGATTAAGGCTAGCAAACCTAACTTCTAACATGTGAATTAAATAAGCAGAAGCAACTTCATAACTAGGAGCAAGCTCAGCCAAAGACTTTTTCTCAACATCTTTATGCATACTAATATGATTAAAGAACTCCTCAATGTTACTTTTTCCAATAATCAAACCACTACCTACTGAGAGGTCCTCCAAAATGTACTTAGGGAACAACATAATGAACTAGAAGTAAAGAAATAACAACTATCAAGGATACTAATTTTTTTGGATTTTTGATAAAATGATGCAAGTAAAAATAAAGTAAAGCAAAACTTAAAACAAAGTAATGGATGTGCGTGCGAAACTCCCCTTGCAGAAGTCTTCTTCTTCCTCCCCGGCAACGGCGCTAGAAAAGAGCTTGATGCGGTACGGTGTTGATAGTTTTTCACCGTCCAGTTGGGAACCCCAAGAGGAAGGTATGATGAATATAGCAGCAAGGTTTTCCTTCAGTTAAGAAACCAAGGTTTATCGATTAGGAGAGGAAAAAGCCAATACGACTGAAGGTGATGCTTGCCAGTCTAGTGACACTCCAACAAGGGCGCCCTTTACGATCAAACGAGTTAGCGCATCTTCAACTAGTAGCAACGTGGAACCTGCACACAACACAACCAAATACTCTGCTCCCAACTTACGATGAGGTTGTCAATCTCACCGGTTTGCTGTAAACAAAGGAATGAACGTATCGAGTGGAAAATAGTAATAGTATGCGAGTAAAGTAAACAATGCGAGTAAAGTAACCAAGTGATAGCAATATAGAGGAAATAGGACCGGGGTCCACAGTTCACTAGTGATGTCTCTCCATAAGATAAAATAATACATGCTGGGTAAACAAAATATAGTTGGGAAATTGATAGAATAAAGACAATGTGCATATGTCGAGAGGATCACTATGAGATTTACTCTGGGCATTACAACAAGATACATAGACCGCCATCCAACTGCATCTATGACTAATAATCCACTTGTGGCGAATCAATCCGAGAACTCCACAAGTATTAAGTTGCGAACAACAGATAATTGCATTAAGCAAAGTGTGTAATGTAAACAAAGCATATGCCCTCGAGCATATGAATGTTGTTTTCCCCCTAGTAGCAACAGCACATCTACAACCTTAGAGGTTTCTGTCACTCCCCCAGATTAAATAGAGGCATGAACCCACTATCGAGCATAAATACCCCCTCTTGGAGTCACTAGCAACTACTCGGCCAAGATAGCTACTAACAACGGAGAGCATGCAAGATCATAAACAGCATAGAGATAACATAAGATAAAATTCAGTACATCAACTCAATCATAACACCAATATTCATCGGATCCCAACAAACACAACATGTAGAGTTACATAACGGTGATCTCGATCATGTAAGGCAGCTCATGAGATCTAAACATGAAGCACATGGTGGAGAAGACAACCAACTAGCTACTGCTATGGACCCATAGTCCAAGGTAGACTACTCACTCATCGCGCCGGAGGCAAGCATGGCGATGAAGAAGACCTCCGGTGGCGATTCCCTTCTCCGGCAGGGTGCCGGGAAGAGCTTCTGGACCCTCCCGATCTTTGGGTCGACGATGGCGGTGGATCGCGATGTATTCTGGAAAAGTGATTGGGTCTTTAGGTTTTTCCCGTCGGGGGGTCTTTATAAGCGAAGGGGCGTCGTCAGAAGTGGACCAGGGGCCCACACCACAGGCCAGCGCGGGCCAGGGGTGGGCCATCCCCCTGGTGGTGTGGCCACCCTCTGGTCCAGCTCCATCTCTTCTTCGGTGTTCTGGAAACTTCGTGAAATATCTAGACGACTGGCTTTGGTTTCGTCCAATTCTGAGAATATTTCCTGTGTAACTTTTCTGAAACACAAAAACAGCAGAAAACAGGAACTGGCACTGTGGCATCTCGTTAATAGGTTAGTTCCGGAAAATGCATAAAAATGCCACGAAGTTTAATTAAACACTAAGAAAATGGTGTAAAAACAAGCATGTAGCATCAAAAATTATGGATTCGTTGGAGACATATCAGGCCGCTAATCTAAGCCATGCATAATTCATGGTGGAAATTTACAGCATGCCCATAGTGAACATTCGACGATGCATCTCACAATAAAAAGCTATACCAATAGTAAATAAAAGAGATGTCGAGGTGTTCATTGTCTGTTTGTCCTGTCATTTTGATGTGGGCTTGTTCCATGTCATCGGGCACGGAGGTACCCCGTTGGTGGTTCTCGATGATATGTGTATACTTACAATGACAAGAGCTTGCTTGGGACTCTAAGTAAAGTAGTATGAGGTTAGGGTATTCGTACTTCACGGGACACGAGGTTTTCAACTTATGATTTGTCAAGCATATGCATCATAAGTGTACTCGCATTAACTTTAACCATTCAAGATGCCTATGATGGGGGCAATGAGAGCTCAAAGCCGGTAAGTACCATAATTTTTGAAGGTTTATAAAACTTGCAATCACTGCTTCCCTCCGCGAAGGGCCTTTCTTTTACTTTTATGTTGAGTCACCACCTTCTATCTTTATGCACCGTCAAAGAGAGCATAGTTATCATTCTGAGTATAATGTGCATTGTCCCAAAGTTTTCATTGATTGATTCATGATGTTGGTTTCACTTGTTCTCAAATTATTTGTATCTAGTCGCCCTCTTCAACTTGAAGGTGTCCTATGCATTTATGTTTTGCTCTCTCATGAAGGACAAGCTGAAAACCATTTGTATGTTTTTCCATATGATTTGAACACACGTTTGACTTTCATTATTTCATTTTCATGATCTTTCGTTTGTGTTCTTTTTCATGTTATAACATGGTTGCTAAGTTTCTTCTATCAAGATTATATCTTTCATGCCCATGTTTTAAGTTCTTTTGATCCCAGCGCACAACGCTTACATAGTTGATCAAGATTGTGTAAGTGCATGTCACCTCAAAAATTATTCTTTTGTTATCACTTACCTACTCGAGGACGAGCAGGAGTTAAGCTTGGGAATGCTGATACGTCTCTAACGTATCTATAATTTTTGATGCTCCATGCTTGTTTTTACACCATTTGCTTAGTGTTTCATTACACTTCATGGCATTTTTATGCATATTCCGGAACTAACCTATTAACGAGATGCCACAGTGCCAGTTCCCTGTTTTCTGCTGTTTTTGTGTTTTAGACAAGTTACACAGGAAATATTCTCGGAATTGGACAAACAAAAGCCGAACATCCATAAATTTACCGAAGCTTCCAGAGAACCGAAGAGGAGACGAAGAGGGGCCACTGGGGGGCCACACCACCAGGGGGCGCGGCCTGCCCCTGGCCTGTGCCCACCTGTGGTGAGGCCACCCAGGTCCACTTCTGACGCTACCCCTTCGCCTATAAAGACCACCCGATGGGAAAAACCTAAAGACCCGATCAATTTTCCAGAAACATATCGCGATCCACCGCCACCGTCGACCCGAGATCGGGAGGGTCCAGAAGCTCTTCCCGGCACCCTGCCGAAGAGGGGAATCACCACCGGAGGTCTTCTTCATCGCCATGCTTGCCTCCGGCGCGATGAGTGAGTAGTCTACCTTGGACTATGGGTCCATAGCAGTAGCTAGTTGGTTGTCTTCTCCACCATGTGCTTCATGTTTAGATCTCGTGAGCTGCTTTACATGATCGAGATCACCGTTATGTAATTCTACATGTTGTGTTTGTTGGGATCCGATGAATATTGGTGTTATGATTGAGTTGATGTGCTGAATATTATCTTATGTTATCTCTATGTTGTTTATGATCTTGCATGCTCTCCGTTGTTAGTAGCTATCTTGGCCGAGTAGTTGCTAGTGACTCCAAGAGGGGGTATTTATGCTCGATAGTTGGGTTCATGCCTCTATTTAATCTGGGAGAGTGACAGAAACCTCTAAGGTTGTAGATGTGCTGTTGCCACTAGGGAGAAAACAACATTCATATGCTCAAGGGCATATGCTTTGTTTACATTACACACTTTGCTTAATGCAGTTATCTTTTGTTCGCAACTTAATACTTGTGGAGTTCTCGGATTGATTCGCCATAAGTAGATTATTAGTCATAGATGCAGTTGGATGACGGTCTATGTATTTTGTTGTAATGCCCAGAGTAAATCTCATAGTGATCCTCTCGACATATGCACGTTGTCTTTATTCTATCAATTGCCCAACTGTAATTTGTTTACCCAGCATGTCTTATTTTATCTTATGGAGAGACACCACTAGTGAACTGTGGACCCCGGTCCTATTTCCATTATATTGCTATCACATGTTTACTTTACTCGCACTGTTTACTTTACTCGCATATTACTATTACTTTCCACTCGATACGCTCATACCCTTTGTTTCAAGCAAACCGGTGAGATTGACAACCTCATCGTAAGTTGGGAGCAAAGTATTTGGTTGTGTTGTGTGCAGGTTCCGCATTGCTACTAGTTGAAGATGCGCTAACACGTTATCGTTAACGGCGCCCTTGTTGGAGTGTCACTAGGCTAGCAAGCATCACCTTCTGGAGTTTGGCTTTTTCCTGGACTGACAAACCTTGGTTTCTTACTGAGGGAAAATTTGCTGCTGTACTCATCATACCTTCCTCTTGGGGTTCCCAACTGGACGGTGAAAAACCATCAACACCGTGCCGCATCACCCCCCTGACTTAGGTTTTCGGGGACAACCATATACGCGAGGGGGCATGGCAGTGGTGGGCCAGGGTGGCCTCACCACAGGCCAGTGCGGCCAGGGGTGGGCCCGCGCCCCCTATGGGTGAGCCCACCCTGTGGCTCCTCTCGCCTCCTCCTTCTGGCTTCTTCAGTCTTCTGGCGAAATATAATTTTCTGGTATTTTTCTGGAATTTCCTGATCTTCCGAAACATGGTGTCTTCACGGTCCTTTTTCCAGCAGAATCCTGACTCCGGCAGCAAATCCTCCAATGATCATCAAACATGTAAAAACAGAGGAAACAACATAAGTATCAACTCTAAATATGAAATATATCGATGAATAACAGTAAATTATGATACAAAATAGTGATGCAAAATGGGCGTATCATTGATCACCTAGCTAAGGAAGAGCCTTTGAGGAAGAAACCTACACCTACCAATTTTGATAATTCGGCAGTGCCTGCGGAGCGGCACTGCCTGCCCCCAATGAATTGTGCATGGCTGAATTGTCGGGGCTTGGGGACCCCGAGGCTGTTCGAGATCCTTGTAGCCTGATGAAGCAGGAAGGGCCCACACTGCTCTTTGTTATGGAGACAAAGATCAGTGGGAAGCGTGTTAAAAACCTGAGGATCACGCTGGGTTTTGCAGGTTGTGTTGGAGTGGACAGTGATGGCCTTAGAGGTGGCCTCTCATGTGCTTCCACCTCTCTAGCTGCTATTGTGATAAAATAATAACGCTGTAAAATCCTCAACCTTTTTTGCTCCAGAAGGTCCCTAAAATAGCAAATATAGAAACATGAGATTTTATGTCTCCCAGAAATTAAATACCAAGGGGGAGACTTTTTGTTGGAAAGTCCCGTAAATCATCTAAAAATGGTAGAATAAGTCATGATCAATGCTAATAACGATGCAAATCACTCCCATATCATGCCAATATGTTGATGCAAAATGCATGTATCACAGGCCTTCTTGGGACCGATCGAGTTCCACCATCTTTATCTTCAGATGGTGCATCGACAAGGAGATTTCTTTTGGAGTTGTTGTTCTTCGGAGGCGTCCAGTGCCAGTCGCGACACGACTTTGTAGCTTAGCTTAGGACATGATCTCTCTTGTTGTGTTTTCTTTGTCTATGGTGGCTGTCTTTGGACTAGCTAGTGTGGAGTTAAACACAGCCGCACATATTTTTAGATCTTTCTCCTACTAAGTCAGCACCGAACACATCTTGCGAGATTTGGATGGGAAAGAAACCGAGCTTGAATTATTTATGTGTGTGGGGCTGTCTTGCTGGACGTAAAGTGTTCAATCCACAAATAAAGTAGTTAGATTAAAAAAATAGTTAGTTGTTTCTTATTGGATACCCTCATAGTGGGAAAGAGATATCACTGCCATTGTCTAGGCCACACCACAAATATTGTGGAAACCTAACAAGCTGTATTTTTTAGGACAATGATGTTAATAAAGAGAATCACTAGTTAGAAAATGAAGATCAAAATAATGATGCTCCTCCATCACCACACCTCCTGTGAGAAGATCACAACGAGAAAGAAGGAAAGCTATCTTAGATGATTTTATCACTTACACGAGTTAGAATGTAAATGATATGGGAAAGGTGGAGGATCCGACATCATATTACCAATCCATTCAAACTATGCATTTGTCCAAATGGCAGGTTGCCATGGAGGACGAGTTGAAATCAATGGGCTCAAAGTTAATAGAAATTTTTCTGGTGCTAAAATAGTAGGCTGAAAATGGGTATACAAAACTAGGTATGACTCCAAAGGGAATGACGAAAGGTTCAAAGCAAGACTTGCGGCAAAAGGTTTCACACAAAGAGAAGGAATCGATTAGAATGAGACCTTCCCTCCCTCATGTGTTATCTAAAGACTCCTTTAGGATCGTCATGGCTCTAGTAGCTCATTTTGACCTAGAATTACATCAAATGGACGTTAAGACGAGCATTTCTAAATGGTCACCTTAAAGAAGATTTTGACATGACTCAGCCAAAAGGTTTTGTCGTGGAAGGCAAGGAACATTTGTTTTATCTTATGAAATAATCCATCTATGGCTTTAAGAAAACTTCAAGACAGTGGTATCTCAAGTTCGACAAGATTATTAGAACTTTTGGTTTTACAGAAAAAATTGTGGGCAATTGAATTTATGTAAAGTTTAAGGGAATTAGGTTCACAATATTAGTCATGCATGTGGATGCCATATTATTCGTTGCAGCAATAAGGATATGCTACGAGGCCAAGATTTTTTGTCCTTCAATTTTTATATGTAGGATCTCGGTGAAGCCACATATATATGCTCTTGGAATAGAGATTCATCGAGATAGGTATAAAAGTATGTTGGAACATAGAAATCATACTTTAGAGCAAACTAAATAAATATAATATGCCTAAGTGCTGAGGCTCACCAGCTCCTATAGTCAAGGGCGACAAGTTTGGGACATTTCAATGTCCACAGAACCAAATTGAAGATGAAGTCGGTTCCTTATGCTTTAGCTGTCGGAAGCATCATGTATGCACAAGTATGTATGCGTCCTACCTTCCGTTTATTACCGGGATGCTTGGTAGATTTCAATTAAATCTAGGATTAGACCACTGAAAAGCCGCAAAGAAAGACTTGTGTTATATGCAAGGCTCTCATGGCACCTAACTACGTGGATACCAGTTTTTTGGGACTCCAAGCGCAATGTGATCTAGCAAGGGCGCTTTATCCCCACAAGGGTGACTCGAGGATTTATATTGAACTCTCGGGGAATGAGTAGAATTCATTTCTTCTTTCTCTTCTAGCAACCTGTAAAAAAAGAAGCCTTGCCTTGTGTCCCCAACTCGACTAAGTGGTTATCAAGCACAAGGTTTTGGATTCGAATTGAAAACAAATAACAAAAGTAAGTGTGCTGCTAGTAAAGTAAACTAAATGCAATAAGGAAATTAAACTAAATTATATGCAATATAGTGGTGTAGTAGTGTTGGTAGTAATGCAAACTATATGAAATAACTAAATGCAAAGTACGATAGATGTTTTTGTATATTGGAATTAATGCTAAAAATTAAACTACATGTAAATGCAAATAAAAGGTGTTTCTTCTGATTAAAAACTGGCCGGGTTTATAGTTTCACTTGTCTACTCTCTCATAAGTGCAAACTAAAAATTAGCTCCTAGTAAAGCATAATATCGATGCAAGCTCATAATGTAATTGATAAGTATTCATGTGGGCATCACATCCAATAATAGAGATGATACAACACACCTCAATATTAATCCACTAATAAGGGAAACATGCTCAAACTAGTATGGTCTTTGCTCTATGACATGAAGTTGAATATTAAATGCTTTGGAAACAACAAGTTGAATATGATTGTTGCTGACATAATGGTTGAGGAGTTAAAATGAACCAGGCCTTATGGTGGACATTTTCAACTTGCTTACATTAAGTGTTTGATATCATGTCATTTAACTTTTGGCTATCTGACGGTTTTAGGTCAAGACGAGTCCGTGGAGACGAATATCGATGATATCTGAGCTACGATGCGGAAATGAGCTAGGGTGAGGGTATCGGGTTGCGCCACCTATGGCCATTTTGCCCTCGTGGCTCCTTTCGTGAGGCTCAAGCGCTCTAGGTCTTCTATTACGATTAAAACTGGCATAGAAAAGACCTGGGTCCTTTTGAGTTCAAGAAGGTACCTGAAAGTGAAAAGTACAAAAAACAGGGTTTTGTGTCCTATAGAATTATAATCCAAATAAAAAGGATATTATAGGAAAATACCCAAAGTCATTCTAAAACATGATTTATAAGTAGTATGATTTAATTATGCTGGAATATAGAAAAATAACCTTCTAAGGGCATATATGTATTTTACATGCAACAACATTCCCAAGCTTAACCTATGCTCGTCCCTGAGCATAAAGGTGATTACTAGATGGACATTGTAGTTTCTTTTCGATAGATGTACATTATGTAATTCATGGTAATTGCTAATCAAAGTATAATGGTTCATTGATAAGTAAATAACACCGAGCAATCATCATGTGAAGAAAAAGAAAACATAAATTTTGATTGTGCATAAGAATAAAAGTATCTTGCATAATAGTAAATGAACAAGTGCTATGGACAATTAATCTAACTCTTTTTGCAAGATATAAATGATTCATAAGAAAGCTTATGCATTGAGAATTGATCCAAAATTTTGGTATTAGAATAGAGAATTTTGTTTCTTGACTCATAAATAAGAAGAAGAAGAAAGTAAGCTGGTATTAAACATGTGCAACAAATCTATATTGCAACCTCCATTACTTGAGGGCATTCTTAGATCATAGTTTATCATAAGTGTTCAGCTTCATTTCTCCTATCGTTAACATCTTTTTGTGAAATAAGATTAAATGCAAGAGTTCATATTCAAATTGCATCATTAACACAATAATTGACTTGTTTCATGCCCCTACTATGATTATATGCACCACATGCCACCTAGTTAGTTCTCAACATACACTTGATCCTCACACATATATTGTGTCATTGAAAAGAAGTATTTAGGTATTTGCCCCTTTGTACGACTGATCACTCCATGCATGATGACCATCCATACTCCAATTACAAGACAATCAGACTAGGTACTTTTCCACAACCCCTTTATAAGATTTTTTCAACTTTTTATTATGGGTTGCATCAAAGACCAAGATGAAAGTTTCCACCATGATACATGCTTAGGTTAACGTCCCAATGCTCGTTTACTCACATATATACACATTCACTAGTATAGTTTCATAGAATCAATTCAGGTCTAGAGCACCATTAGATAGCCAAAAGTTAAATGACATGATATCAAACATTTAATGTAAGCAAGTTGAAAATATCCACCATAAGGCCTGGTTTATTTTAACTCCTCAACCATTATGTCAGCAATAATAATATTTGCAGTCACAATGGAAAATTTAATTAGTTAATATTGGTTTGTCGTCAAGTTTGTCAAATAGCAGATGAAAAATTTAGTAGGAATAAAAAGTATGCTACATATAGGTAGATATAGTGGACACCGCTCGAAATAACATGGTTCAAGGTTTTATGGATGTATAAGCACTAAGTTTCATTTATGCTAGTCAGGATACAAAAGAAAAACCTATTGGATTTGAAAGATCGTATCGAGCCCCATGTGTGGTTTTGGTAATTAATGACAATCCCTATGGACTAATGGTTGCATTGAGTTATATGTGTAGGACTTGTCCATAGACAATGCTTGAACCATTTGTTGGAGTCAAGGTTGTAAGAAGAAGATTATGTGTTGACCAAGGTGTTATTCAATGAGTGATCCAAAGATTGGTCTTAAGGGAGTTGAGCTTATGTCAAGTGTGTCTTGAAGAATAAGATTGAGTGAGCTCTCATGTGTATCCTCAAGACACCATCATTATGGAGAAAGAAGAATTGATTCGAGGATTGATCAAGTCAAAGCGCAAGTTCAAGATGAGCAACTAGAAGAGAACATATGCTTGAAGCGTGCCATCTATATTGTGATCATGGATATGTGAAGATATGCTTAAAGAGAGTCTCTTCCATAGTAGAGTATGGGGGAGCAATCCGCAAGACTTCACCAAGCAAGCTCAATCAAGAAAGGTGGTCCAACTTGAGAAGATCAAGATCGTCTTTATCCACCTCAAGTGGAATGCTCAAGGCAAAGGTATGATAGTGTTAGGGTTTCTTTCTTACCGGTCTCATGGTGTTATTTGTGAGACCGGGTTATAGGATCGGTAGCCGTACTATCAAGAGGGGCTCTCGAGTGAGTAACTTAATTGTATCGTTCGGAGAGAGCTCAAACCTTTGCATACTTGGCATCATCTTTCTTGGTTCTTATTTGGATTTTATCCATGTGAGGTTCTAGAGCTTGTGGTTATTTCCATGACAAGCTCTAGCTTATCAAAAACGGATTCCGCATGAAACTCTTCTTGCGTTTTTGGTGTTTGGAGGTTTTACCGGTTTGTCTTCGAAGAGAGGTCAAACCTTTCATCATTTGGTTTTATACTCCCTTGTTGGACTATGATGTTTCTCTGCATAAAGTTGTAGAGCTTGTTGTTGTGATTCCAACGAGCCCAAGATCATCGAAAACGGAGTCCGGATGCTCAAGTTATTGCCGTTTTCGTTTTGGTGTTTCTGCCAGTTTCAGGAGGGGCGGCTTTAGCCGGCCCAGGGCCGGAAATAGCCGGACCGGGACGCTCGATTGCGTCTCTGTTTTAGTCCGGATTTTTGTCCGGCTTTAGCAGGTCTGGCCGGCTTTAGCCGGTGTTAAGTCCGGCTTTAGCCGGTCTAAATGGCTGTAACGGTCATATTTCGTGGGGGGGCCTATAAAAAGCCCCCTTCTTCCTCCTTGGGCTGGTTGGTTGCTTTCTCTCTCTCCTCCATTGTTTTGACCTTCAAGAGCTTGCAATTCATCTCTATCCCTCCCATATTTCTTGAATCTTGTTGAGGGATTTGAAAGAGAAGATCTAGATCTACAACTCCTCCAATCAATCTCTCCTCTAAGTGAGGGGAACATCTTGGGATCTAGATCTTGGAGTTCTTTGTGGATTTCCTTTGTTCTTCCTCTCATATCTCTCCATAGCATTAGTTGCTTTGGTAGGATTTGAGTGAGAAGGATTTGAGCACCTTGTGTGCTCTTGCCATTGCATAAGTTGCATCGGTTTGAGTTCTCCCCGGAGATTCGAGTAAGTGAAAGTTTGTGAGCTTATTACTCTTGGGTTCTTGGAACCCTAGACGGCTTTGTGGCTTTGTGGTGCCTTTGTGGCTATTCTTGGGAGCCTCCAATTAAGTTGTGGATGCGTGCCCCAAGCTTTGTGTAAAGGCCCGGTTCCGCCTTGAGGAACCCCTTAGTGGAAGAGTGAGCTAGGCCTTTGTGGCGCAAGCTCACACCGGAGAATAGGGTGAGGCCTTTGTGGCATTGGTTAGGCCTTTGTGGCGATACCACACCCCTCCAACGAGACGTACTCCCTTTCAAGGGAGGAACTCGGGAATACATCATCGTCTCCGCGTGCCTCGGTTATTTCTATACCCGAGCTCTTTACTTATGCACTTTACATTGTGATAGCCTTCGTGCTTGAAGTCATATATCTTGCTATCACCTTGTTACTTGTATTGCTTAGCATAAGTTGTTGGTGCACATAGGTGAGCCTAGTTTATTTAGGTTTTATGTGCTTGACAAAATAAACGCTAGTTTAATTCCGCTTTTGTTCAAGCCATTCGTAAAATTTGATATCGCCTATTCACCCCCCCCCTCTAGGCGACATCTGTGTCCTTTCAATTGGTATCAGAGCCCGGTCTCTCATTTTAGGCTTCACCGCCTTGAGAGCAAAGATGTCGGCTAGGGGATTAGTGCACAATAACACTTTTATATTTGATGGCACAAATTATGATACTTGGAAAATTCACATGCTTAATTATTTTCGGGTCATGGACCCATCTATGGAGCGAATTGTAGATGCGGGTTTTTCTCCTCCAAAGGATACTCAAAATCTATCTTTAGAGGATGAGAAAAACTTGCATCTCAATGCTCAAGCTACTCATGTGATTGCTAATGCTTTGAGCGATGTAGTTACCTTCTCTATCACGCCTTTTCGGAGCGCTCATGAGATATGGACAAAGCTTCAAGAAAAATATGGTGTGTCCAAGTTTATTGGGGATGATTGTATTCCTTCCACTTCCGGCCGCGATGAACTTTCATCCACTTCACCAAAGTGTGGCAAGACACAAGGTAATGATATGGTGAGTGGTGATGAAACTTGCAATGGTGATAGTATGCTTACTTTTGATACTCATTCATCTCTATCTCATTGCAATATTTCATCTTTGGACTTAAACACTTGTAGCCCCATAAATGCTTTACATGCTTGTGTTGATAGTCCTTGCATATCATGTGTAAGTTTCTTGAATAAATCTCATGATGATATGCTTGCCTTGTCTAGTTGCCATAATATAAATTCTTCTATTTCCTCTAGTTGTTGTGTGTCTAACCATATAGAGGAAACCAAAGAGTCTTTGGGCCAAGACAAGGTCTTGAATGGAGCTTCAAGTATTTCTTCATCTTCTTCTTCTCACGGTTCCAACATATGCCTTATGGCTAGGTCTTCAAATCATAATGATGTTGAGGACAATGGTGAGGATGAGGAAAATGAAGAAGACTATATTGAGTATTTAAACAAGAAGGGTAAGGTGGTCTTTGATGCTTTGCATAACCATAAAAATGTTTTGCCCAACTTCTTTGAAATCATGAGTTGTGCTATTGAGAGCACGAAACTCATTGAGATGAAGGAAGAACAAATTGATAAAATGTTTTCTCTTGAGCGTGAGTATGCCAATGATATCCATGATTTAAAATATGCTCTAGAGGAAGAGCAAGAGCTTCGGGTTTCTCTTGAGGAGAAGCTTGAATCCATTGAGGAGTCATATAATGAAATTATTTCTAAACTCACTAAAGAACGTGACCTCGCTCTTGCCAAGTTGTCTTCTCCTATTGCTAATGATAATGATGCATGTGCTACTAACTCTACTTCTTGTGAAGCATCTATTTTAAAGGAGAATGTTGAGCTAAGGGCTCAACTTGAATTGCTAACTAGCAAGTATGGGAAATTGGAAGAAATTCATGAAAAGCTATCTAGCTCTAATGAGGATCTTCTAGTGTCCCATGCTCGCTTAAAGTTAGCTCATGAGGCTATATCTACAAAGGTAACATCTTGTGAGCCTCATGTGGGCACTAGCACTATTTCCCAAAATGCAATATTGCCATGTGCTAGTACTAGTAATTCATCCACTCATACTATTTCTACATCTAGTGATGAATTACCCTCCTTGCCTTGTTGCTCTAACAATGTAGCCTCTACTTCCTCTAGTACTTGTGTTGTCACTAACCATGTAGAGGAAATCAAAGAGCTCAAGGCCCAAGTTACTTCATTGAAGAAAGACTTGGAAAATTGTCATGAAGGGAAGTCCACACTCAACAAGATCTTGAGTGTGCAAAAATCCCCCAATGACAAGAGTAGACTTGGATTCAAATCCAATAACAAGAACAAGTCCAAGATAAACAAGAAGAAGAAGGGCCAAGAACAAGTCAAGAATTTGGCCAAGATTGTTTGCTTCAAGTGCAAAATTGAAGGGCACCATGTTAGATCTTGTCCTTTGAAGAAGAAGCCTCTTAGTGAGAAGCAACAAGGGAAGCGACCTCAAGTTCAAGGCCATGCTCAACCTCGTGTTGAAGAAATGTCACTTCCCAAGAAAAATCAAGCTAATGCTCCCCTTGTGGAGAAATCAAGTGAGAAGAAGGTGAAGAAAAGAACATGCTACATATGCCATGAGAAGGGTCACCTATTTTCTTCATGCACTAGTGGTAACTCATCCAACCCTATCATAATTGAAGATGTTTATTCGCTTTGCAAGGATAAGGTTGGCAATGTGTTTGCCAAATTTGTTGGTGCTCAAAGTGGTGTCAAGAAAAGAACCATTTGGGTTGCCAAACCTATTGTTACTAACTTCTTAGGACCCAACTTGGTTGGGGACCAACAAGCCATTACTTAAACAATAGGTGTTGATGGAGGGCATTGGAGACTTGGCTATATCATGAAGAATTAAGGGATCTTCATCAATTATATTTTCTCAAGTCAAGTCAATTGAATTATCTTGTGTCTATCATATATCCAATATTCCTCCTTGCGGTAACTTGTACTCAACTTATCTATATTGAAAGTTACTCACCCCTTTGCATGTGTTGGGTTTTGTATCTTGCATGTGTTTGTATATGGTGTGCTTCCTACTTGCTTCATTTTGAGTAATCAAGTATGTGCATGTTGGTTTGCACACCATGTATGGGTGTTCTTGTTGAGCCTATTGCATCTTGTTTTATCTTACTTGGCTCTTGTGAGAGATTATTGGACTATCCCATTTTGGGAGAGTGATATGCTTTGCACTTCACAATCCTAAAAATGTGGGTACATGAGGAATACCACTTAGTGTTGATATTTAAAGATTATCTAGTCTCTATGTGGTATATCATTCTCATGAGAAATTCAAATTCTATAATGTCCATTAATCATCTTGTTGGATTTTATTTGCCTCTTGTGAAAAATAAATGTTTTATCACATTATGGGGGAGTAATATGCTTCGTGCATACTACAAACCAATATAATGTGTATATTTGAGGTTGTGTCACATAGTGTTGATATTGTAAATTATCTTGCTTCTATGTGGCATGTTTTCTCAAACAAATTCCAATTTGCCAAATTGTTTTATTGCTCTTGTTTTGGATCTTGTTTGTGAGATACTTTCTTGATAGGGTTTTCCTAAAATGTGGAATGCTACATCAAAGTTGGAAAACCATTTGCTTCAAGTTATCTTAATCATTGCTTTGCATGATTGTTTAACTATTTGAGTCTATCAAGAATATCTTCTTGAGCATGGTGATTAATTCTTATCCTTCTCTGTATGCTTCTTTGTTGTGAAGATGATCTTGGATTTATATGTAAACTACCACCGGGAAATAAATCCAAATACCTCTTATTCTTGGACAATTGGTACTCTATCATGTGGCACATATATATTGATCATCTTCACATTGGCTATTGCTTTTAATTGCCTTATCTCTAGCCAAAAATGTATTTGTTTTAGCTCCCATTGTCTTCTATGACTTTTGTTATTCCATTTGATTTCGTTGAACTTGTTTTGTGTTATTTATATGTAGGTAGATGTGATGATCCCACTTGTGTGCATTTTGTATTCAAATGCAAAATCATAAATAATGCACTAATCTTGGGGGAGCTCTCCTATATTTCTTATAACACACTCTTTGTGCTTATTTCAATTGGTATTGGTTTTTGTTGGAAGACAAATCCTTTCTTTTTGGTACTTAGTGTGCCATCATAAAAAGTGTGGAGAGTTTGGTTTGTTTGTTTGAACCTTGCTCTCTTTGGGAGTTGATGATCTCATTCCTTATTATTTATTTCTTCTCTTAAAATTAGATATGTCTTTGAGCATGTGTGTTTTAGTTATGCTTTATGCACATTGGCTTTTGCTCGGTTCACGAGTTGAACTTTGGAGTCAATCTTGTGTTGATTTGATTCTTTGATATAATTTGGACAACCTTTTGTCGCTTCACAATTTTGTGTGCTCGCTTGTCCTTCTTGGTGTTTTGTCCAAATTATATCTCCTTTGGCTCTTGAAAGTCATGTGCATGCATATTTACTAAATGTATACTTTATGGCATGCTTTGCTTTCTTTGATCAAATATATAGGAGAAGCTCCATCAAATCCTAAATCGGCTAAGATGTGCATGAAATTCAATTTCATATATATATGCACATATTTATGTGGAGTTTGTCCTATATGTTGTAGTTTCTAACTACTTTGGACCCAATGAGTTTGGGGACCATCTTGTACTTGAACTTTGTTTTAGGTACATGGAGATATATTGGTGCTTGTCTCAATAATAAGGATGAAGTGGTGACTAAATGATAATTTGAGGCAAGCTAGGATTATTGAAGAACTCCTATCTACTACATCCTACCATTTTATCTCGGTAACAAGTATCTTCTTCATGCATACTTCTCTAGTATCCAACCTTGTGTAGGTTGTTTTATGGCATTGAAAATCTTTATTTGCAAATGTTGTGGTTCTTGCAAGGATTCTAATGAAACCTCTTTATTGCAAATGTGAGCAAGTTGAGATGAGGACATATTATTGGGAACATATAAAAATCATGCTCATGATTCTCCTATCCCATATATGTCAACTTAGCAATCTTTTTGCATATCAATTCCTCAATAAGCTCACATGTGCAATATTGATGAAATTATAAATTTATTTCTTCCGTTTGGTATCCTTCATTTTGATACTTGTTGTTTTTATCAAAGCATCCCAACTATCTTCTTTCTCTTGTTGATATTTGCGATGTCTTTGACATGTTTGTGGTTGAAGTTCATCAATATACAATAAGATAAATTGAGCCTTTGGCCATGCTTTAAAAGCAAAAATCTCATTGGTATATTGCATGACTTCATTTTGGATATCATGTTCTATTCTTAGTATCTATTTTGTGTGTACATGTTTCCTTGTGATAATTATCTTTGTGATATTGTCTACTTAGAAACTTATACACATGAGAGATGATATCTCATTATTTGATATCTTATTTGAACCTTATGTGTTGGGATGGAATACTAAGCAATATCATTCATTGAAGACTATGTGGATGCTCTATGCTTATCCTTGTGTTAGTCTTATAATATTCTTTGTCATTCCTATCACACATTCCTTTGGTTGAGCCTTTTAATATATTGTCCCTTGCTTGTTGCCCAACCATTTGTTTGATGCAAGTGTAAGCTTAATTTCTTCTCTATGATCTCTTGCAAATGGTTGCGTTTTAAATGTTATTGAGGGAGTGAGGATTCCATGTTGTGCAAATTGTATTCAAATACAAACATTCTAATTTTTGCACGTACCTTGGGGAGCTTCCTCATTTCATTTAAAGCATCATTTTGCGGTTAGCATAGTATTTAATTTCACTTGGTATTATTTTGTTTTGAATAATATTGAGGGAGTGATGATTCCATGTGTGTGCACCTTATACTTCAACTCAAATAGAATATTTTGTGCACACACCTTGGGGAGCTTCCTCATATTATTTGGAGCACCTTTTCGATCTTATCATAATATCTTTATTTAATTTGTTCTTTGGATTGTTTGATTGCTCTCTTCATTTGTTGAAGTTTATCCATCGTGTTATCTTTTTTTGCAATCTTTGATCCTCAATATAGTTTAATTTCCTTCAAAAATTTGCCTTTGTATATGTGCATGTGTTTTCACTCATTTATTTTGGATATGCACACCATTTTGGAGGAACTCTCACTATATTGGCCTTCTAAGCTTTTTTCGCCCATTTTGGCAATGGATGCCAATGGGGGAGAAGTTTCGATGGTTTAAAGGGAATTGGCTTTTATGCTTTGGTTTGTTATTAAGCATTTGCCTTGCATGCTTTTCATGGTTGAGTATATAGTGGAAACTCCACCAACAACCTTGGTTGGCAATATATGTAATGAAATCAAGATCATTCACACATGCATAGATTGTGGGGGAGTTTGCTCTATATATGGTGGTTTTACTAACATCACATACTTTTGTAGTATGTGATGTTAGTACAACCATTTTGGTTCTTTGAATTCATTATATAAACCCTCTCAAAGAGATTGTCATCAATTACCAAAATGGGGGAGATTGAAAGATCATATCGAGCCCCATGTGTGGTTTTGGTAATTAATGACAATCCCTATGGACTAATGGTTGCATTGAGTTATATGTGTAGGACTTGTCCATAGACAATGCTTGAACCATTTGTTGGAGTCAAGGTTGTAAGAAGAAGATTATGTGTTGACCAAGGTGTTATTCAATGAGTGATCCAAAGATTGGTCTTAAGGGAGTTGAGCTTATGTCAAGTGTGTCTTGAAGAATAAGATTGAGTGAGCTCTCATGTGTATCCTCAAGACACCATCATTATGGAGAAAGAAGAATTGATTCGAGGATTGATCAAGTCAAAGCGCAAGTTCAAGATGAGCAACTAGAAGAGAACATATGCTTGAAGCGTGCCATCTATATTGTGATCATGGATATGTGAAGATATGCTTAAAGAGAGTCTCTTCCATAGTAGAGTATGGGGGAGCAATCCGCAAGACTTCACCAAGCAAGCTCAATCAAGAAAGGTGGTCCAACTTGAGAAGATCAAGATCGTCTTTATCCACCTCAAGTGGAATGCTCAAGGCAAAGGTATGATAGTGTTAGGGTTTCTTTCTTACCGGTCTCATGGTGTTATTTGTGAGACCGGGTTATAGGATCGGTAGCCGTACTATCAAGAGGGGCTCTCGAGTGAGTAACTTAATTGTATCGTTCGGAGAGAGCTCAAACCTTTGCATACTTGGCATCATCTTTCTTGGTTCTTATTTGGATTTTATCCATGTGAGGTTCTAGAGCTTGTGGTTATTTCCATGACAAGCTCTAGCTCATCAAAAACGGATTCCGCATGAAACTCTTCTTGCGTTTTTGGTGTTTGGAGGTTTTACCGGTTTGTCTTCGAAGAGAGGTCAAACCTTTCATCATTTGGTTTTATACTCCCTTGTTGGACTATGATGTTTCTCTGCATAAAGTTGTAGAGCTTGTTGTTGTGATTCCAACGAGCCCAAGATCATCGAAAACGGAGTCCGGATGCTCAAGTTATTGCCGTTTTCGTTTTGGTGTTTCTGCCAGTTTCAGGAGGGGCGGCTTTAGCCGGCCCAGGGCCGGAAATAGCCGGACCGGGACGCTCGATTGCGTCTCTGTTTTAGTCCGGATTTTTGTCCGGCTTTAGCCGGTCTGGCCGGCTTTAGCCGGTGTTAAGTCCGGCTTTAGCCGGTCTAAATGGCTGTAACGGTCATATTTCGTGGGGGGGCCTATAAAAAGCCCCCTTCTTCCTCCTTGGGCTGGTTGGTTGCTTTCTCTCTCTCCTCCATTGTTTTGACCTTCAAGAGCTTGCAATTCATCTCTATCCCTCCCATATTTCTTGAATCTTGTTGAGGGATTTGAAAGAGAAGATCTAGATCTACAACTCCTCCAATCAATCTCTCCTCTAAGTGAGGGGAACATCTTGGGATCTAGATCTTGGAGTTCTTTGTGGATTTCCTTTGTTCTTCCTCTCATATCTCTCCATAGCATTAGTTGCTTTGGTAGGATTTGAGTGAGAAGGATTTGAGCACCTTGTGTGCTCTTGCCATTGCATAAGTTGCATCGGTTTGAGTTCTCCCCGGAGATTCGAGTAAGTGAAAGTTTGTGAGCTTATTACTCTTGGGTTCTTGGAACCCTAGACGGCTTTGTGGCTTTATGGTGCCTTTGTGGCTATTCTTGGGAGCCTCCAATTAAGTTGTGGATGCGTGCCCCAAGCTTTGTGTAAAGGCCCGGTTCCGCCTTGAGGAACCCCTTAGTGGAAGAGTGAGCTAGGCCTTTGTGGCGCAAGCTCACACCGGAGAATAGGGTGAGGCCTTTGTGGCGTTGGTTAGGCCTTTGAGGCGATACCACACCCCTCCAACGAGACGTACTCCCTTTCAAGGGAGGAACTCGGGAATACATCATCGTCTCCACGTGCCTCGGTTATTTCTATACCCGAGCTCTTTACTTATGCACTTTACATTGTGATAGCCTTCGTGCTTGAAGTCATATATCTTGCTATCACCTTGTTACTTGTATTGCTTAGCATAAGTTGTTGGTGCACATAGGTGAGCCTAGTTTATTTAGGTTTTATGTGCTTGACAAAATAAACGCTAGTTTAATTCCGCTTTTGTTCAAGCCATTCGTAAAATTTGATATCGCCTATTCACCCCCCCCCCTCTAGGCGACATCTGTGTCCTTTCAGGATTGGCTAGACAGGCATGTCAAAAGCTTTGATTTTCTCTTCATGGTTCACAAGGATTAATGGATGGTTCGTGCACATAGACGGCATGGAAGTTTCCTTTTTAGCACCCAAAAAACCAGAAGTTTACTAGGGGAATCTAGAATTGCTAGGTTTGGGTACATAGCTAGCATGGAATTTTTCAAAAAGAAGCCAGTACTTTTTGGATTTGGAATCCCCTATTCTCCATCACAACTGACCACTCACACAATCTAGAAAAAGATTCCTATTTTCTTCTACCAGGCAAGAAATTCAGCAAAAAAATCAACAGATGAAGCCATCTCGAAAGGATTAATCTGCTTGAAGCTCGAAGCTTATATGGTGCACATGAAGACTTGAAGACTGAAGACTTTATAATTTCATTTATAGCTTGGAATCATAGAAACAACCACACTATTAAGGGGAGATGATACTCCCCCCTGCAAAAAAGAGGAGATGATACTTCACGCTGAATCTCGAAACTTGTTGTCTATGCTCAAGCTCGACTCAAATACCCATATAGTAAACAATACCCTTCCTTTGGAATTCTCTTAAGGTATCAGCTTTAGACATTAGCTTGAACTTAAGCAGAAGAAGAGGTCGAGGCTAAGTAAACCTGTGTTGAGTCTAAAATCTCATGTGTATGTGCTGATCAAGATTTTGGTTCCCGAATTAAAAAAAATCCCGAGGGTGCTCGGGATTCCCGGTTACCGCGGTAACCGAGAAATCCCGACGGTTTTACCGAGCAAATTCAAAAACTGAATTTCAAATTCAAATTTTCTCAGAAGCTTTAAATAAGCGCGTAAGCAAGAGATTGGCAGTGGTTAGCATGTAACGCAGTGGTACTGGGACATATACGCACCGGAGAACCTTAAGGTTGCCAGTTCGAACTTGCAAAGCATCATTTTTTGCATAAATATATCATTTTACATTCCGAGCAATGTTTGAACTAAAAAAGAAGTTAAATTGCTGAGATGGGGAGTCAAACCAGGGACGCGCGGGTTTGCAGAGCATGAGCGCGGGGCGTTACCGCTGAGCCAAGTTATCACTTCAAACTTCTTAGGAGATATGTCCTATTTATCTAGTATTTTGCGTTCAAAATTTAAAAAAATTCAAATAAATTCGGGATTTTTGGCTCGGTTACTCTACTTACCGTGGGTGCTCGGGAAACCCGGTTACTGGTCGGTAACCAGATTTCCCGACCGGTAACCAAATCCCTGGTGCTGATATAGTTAGATCTTTGGAAACACCTAAAAATAGCACCCACACCAGTGGGCAGGCTTGGTGAACTGAGCACAAATACCAAGATCCTTGTGATCACATTTATCTGTTTCCCCCTCCTTTTCACTCGCATACACTTTTTTACCTATCGAGAGTTGGAGCTTATTTGACTTTGGTTGAGCACCAAATCCGAGGGGGCTACGGCTGAAGAATAAAACTTGTTACTCTTGGAATTCGACATCTCCTAGGCGGTTAGTGTTCTTGTTGAGCTTCCAATGTGTTCCATTTGCAAGGGTCTGTTTTTGTGGTAGAAGGACCATTTTTGTGGTTAATGTGGCGTATATAAAGACAGAGGGAACTGTTGTTCTACACTGGAACCTTTAATAATATTATGAAACAAAGACAACTAACTAACTACTAGCATGTAATTAAATAGGCACAGTTTGTGTAGGGTCTCTCTCTCTCTCTCCTCGTCCTCCTCCTCAGCTTGTTGTTTCCAAAGCTTCCCCTCCGCAGTCCACAACTCCCCAACTAGCTGCTAGCTCAGCCCTTAGGAAACCACCTCGAATGTGCGATCTTCTTCACTTTGACTGTGAGGCCAAAGAAGAAGTAGCAGGGAATTTGGAGAACCCTGACCGCTTAAGTCTGCAAGTGTGTTTTGAGATGTTCATCCTAATCCTGTATTACTAGAAATTTTACTATACTTTGAAGTCGCAATACTCACTAGTGGGGACGGGGCCTCCAGTCCCGGCCCGTAAGGGGCTTTAGTCCCGGTTTGCAAACCGGGACCCCAGCCGCGGGACTAAAGGCTGAACCTTTAGTCCCGGCCCGCTTACCAGCCGGGACTGGAGGGTGTCCACGTGGGCACCTCGGAGCGAATCAGGGCCAGGACCTTTAGTCCCGGTTTGTAACACAGACCGGGACTAAAGGTCATCTGCAGATTTTTGTTTTTTGCTGTAGGGTTTTAGGGTTTAGGGGTTTTAGGGTTTTAGGTGGGGGATTAACGTGATGCCTCGTTTGGTGCCTTGGTGTTCGGGAATTAGTTTATGCATATATATAAGATTAACTTATCTTACAAGCGAGCATATATATACAATTATATGGAGATCAGAATTATCGGGACAAGAGCCCGTATATTCGATTACATGGACCAACATTAGTAATGGCCCCTAGCTACACTAAATCGTCCTTTGTCGTCTATAGCTTCTATTCTCAGAAAGGTCGCCAGCTCCTCTGCAACAGCAATCGCGCGTTGCTCTGGTAGGTACTTCTCCCGCATGGCCGTGTACTATATAAGAAGAGGAGATGAATATGAATATCAATCATGATAACAAAGAATGACGAGTAAAAATAGAGGTGTGAATGTTTATTGCTTACATCGTATCTATAATCCTTGTGCTCAGAGGTAAACGTGCGAATGGTCTCGCAAACATAGTATCCACATAGATGCGTCCCCCGTGGCTGCTGGTCGCACTTTACGAGAATAGAATATATATAATCAAAATAATAATCTAGCATTACAAAAGTATTGAAAATAGAAGTATATCATACTACTACTTACCTGAGCCGCTCTAAAGGTCAGCTTCTCATGCCGGATACCGGGAGTCACGCACTTGAACCGCTTCCAAACCCTGCCCGACAAGGAAAATGATTTGCTAAGTTTTTCATTAATTGATATATCAGAAAATCATCGAAAGAGACCGATAGAGCGCAAGAATGATTGAAATTACCCTTGGAGCATGTCCTGCAGGCTTTGGAACTGTTCCAAGGGTCTCGATAATGGGTCGAAGGCATCAACTCTTCCCTTATCAATTTGAATGTCCAACAGAATCCAGTGGTAGGTGCACATGTATATATATATATGTGTCAGTAACTTATCAATTACACTTATAAGTGAATGGACACAACAGAGTAAGACCCTCACCTGAAGTTGTATGGAAACAGTATGTGGTCACAGAAATTTTGATCTGTTAGAAACCTTAGAAGGTTTTCCTCTGTCTCCTTGGGGTTATCAGTTAGCGTCTTTATATGTATTTTATCTGGGTCAATAAACCCAATATTTAGGATGTTCCTACTTTTACATTCCAGAATCTTCATTCTGCATAATAGAGTACAAGTCAGAACGGAACAAGTTATATGTAGACAATGAATTGAAATAACTAAACAAGTTATATGTAGACAACAAATTAAAAAACTTACAGACAATAGCAACTCATAAGCGATTTGTCGAGGGCGTCGGCATTGTACATCTGGAAGAGTTCATCAAAGTCGATATGGATGTCTTCGGGGCGGCCGTAGTACTCCCGTGGGACACGCGCCACGATCATCGTTCTCCCATTCTTTGATTCACTTAAGTACCATGTATGCAAGTAACGCATATTTGTTGGGAGATCATCAAACTTATCTTTGCTGACCAAAGGCGCTCCCATGACAAACTGTGGCTTAGGGGCTACCACAGCCTTGGGTACCACGTCGTCTTGGGAAGCCAGAATGACTTCAACCGGGATACCCCATTCATCCGCCCACTTCTTTGCTAATCCCAAATCTTGCCCCTGCACCAGAGAGGGAACATTCTCGGGTAACACCCTGAGGGGTGGGATCGACTGTTTGGCCTGTTGTCCAAGCTGAGGAACGTCTGATCTTATTTTGCTTGTAGTTGAACTTGATTTGCTCCCACTTGCACTTGCACTTGCACGTGACTTGCTCTTTTGCCCTTCCTTCTGCAATGTGCGTGTATAGTCGTCAGGCTTATGGTGTAAGTCATACTGTGATGGAAGGGTCATGAAGTATTTTGCATATGCTATTTGCTTCTCGGTGTATTCCGGGCGGGGCTCGGGTTCCTTCTTTTTCATCTGCGCCTCATAATGTTCCTTTGCTATCCTGGCGTTTTCCTCGTCGGTACGATCATAAGGTCTGATAGGAAGATTAGCATGAGGTACCTTTGGGAGGGGCGACAATTTGCACTTTGGGGAGCTCCGTCGCTTAGAACTCATGGACGGAGCGTTCTTGCTGGCACGCTTCCGCTTAGTATCCTTAGCGGGCGGCGGCGGAGACGGCCGACCCAAGTCCGGCGGCGGTGATCGAGATGGACTCGTGTTGTGGTGGCCGTCGTCATGTGGAGGGCTTGGAGGTGATGGAGGTGTAGGTGACCTGCGACGACTCGGAGGCGGTGTTGTCCTTGGGGCCGAGCCTGGAAGCTTGATGTAGTTCTTGTCCCATAGGATGACTCCACCCAGTACTTCTCCGAGTGTCCTCTCATCTTCGGGTCCAGCCATGTCGAGCTCCATATCATGAAACCCCGCCATGATTTCATCCACCCCGACTTTAGCAAAGCCAGCTGGAATCTCACGGCCATGCCAGCGTGCATCAGGGCCAGAAGGTAAAGCTTGTCCGACGGCCACCTTCATGGATATGTTCTTGAATTTCTGATGGAGTTCACATGATGTTGACTCCTTGATTCCATCCACGGGGTAGCCGGGACCCGCCCTCTATCATTCTTCGTGCATCGTCGGGCGGGGCCTCAGATTCAGCCACGCTGCTTTTCCGCTTAGATGGGGCGCCGATAATATCGAGTCCAGGATCTTCCTGGCGCGCTACTCCTCTAAGCTCGTCAATCTGCTTCTGTTGCTCGTTAAGCCTGGCAAGCAACTGGTTGAACTTGTCATTCTCCTCATCCTGCTGTCGCTTCTTTGCTCTCGCCCGGCTTCTGTAAGTGTCTTGGTCTCTGGCAAACCCAAGCCACCACGGGTAAGAAGGACCGAAGCCTCGCGTTCATCCTCCATGTTCGTCATTGCCGAGGACCAGTGTGAGCAAATCTTTCTCTCTATCTGCAGTGAACTGTCTTTTTCCCTCTTTAATTTCTTTCACTATCTTTTTCCAATTCTCCCTGGGTATCCTAAGACCGCCACTGCAGATGAGGTCCCCTGTTTCTTCGTCGTACGAACCACCATGCGCAAGGAACCAATTCCTTGCTCTCATTTCCCACTCATCACGGATGGGTTCAGGTACGATGCCTTTAGCTAGCAGATCTTGCTCTTTCTTATCCCACTTTGGGATGGCAGTCTCATAGCCCCCTGGCCCCAGCGTGTGGTGATATTTCTTCTTGTCGGCATTTTTCTTGTTCTTTTCTGATAATGCCTTGGCATCTTCTGACTGCTTGTACTCCTGAAATGCCTTCCAGTGATTCGCCTGCTTGGCTAGATACCCCTCGAATACTGGCACTTTCTTTGTCTTCAGATAGTCTTTCCATAGCTTCTTCTTCCAGCTACGGAACAGTTCGGCCATCTTCTTTAGAGTCCACTGCTTGACTTTGGCCCTCAGTTTATTTGCGGCGTCTTGATTCTCACATTCTGGCAGGTTGAAATGTGACATGATATCATTCCAAAGATTATCTTTGTACCTTTCGGCGACATAGTCACTATCGGCTGCCCCTTTGCGCTTGTTCCACTCCCGAACGCTGATCGGGACGTGATCCCTAACGAGAACTCCGCATTGCTTCTTGAATGTGTCAGCAGCATTCTTAGGAAGCTTTGGTTCGCCCGTAGGCAATATCACCTCAAAGGTGTAATGCGTCCGTGCGTCCAACTTTTTAGTCGGGCCTCGTTTCGTAGCTTTGCTCGATGTGGAGGCCTAAGAGGGAGAAACATTTGTCAAATGAATGTATATGTATACAATATAGAGCTATCTCCAATATTTTTCACATATTACAAGTGATTGTCGAACTTCATATGTATACCTCGCCGGACTTTATTATTTCTCCACCGGCTTCTCCACCGGCTTCTCCATCAGTGGAGCTATCACCTTCTCCGTCATTGGAGCTATCTCCGGCCCCATCGGCTTCATCTTCGGGTCGATCAACCTCCATTCCATCTCCGGAGGGGTTTAGATATGACGACGGAGATTCAGCAGGTTCAACGTCGGGGGCGTCTTTGATTATATCTTCGAGAAGTTCTTCCTCTTCGAGGTTCCTGCTATGTGGATCCATAGTTCTGCAAAAAATGAACATTTGATTAACTAATAATCTAACAAACTATATATGATGCAAATAATTCTATTTCTATTTGCAAAATAATTCTATTTCTATTTGCAAATAATTCTAACTAAATAATTCTATTTCTATTTGCAAATAAATTCTAACTAAATAATTCTATTTCTATTTGCAAATAAATTCTAACTAAATAATTCTATTTCTATTTGCAAATAAATTCTAACTAAATAATTCTAACCCTAATATCTAACCCTAACACTAACTAATTCTAACCCTAATATCTAACTCTAATAGCTAACAAATAGGAAATTAAACTAACTAACAAATACTAACAAATTAACTAACAAATAACTAACAAATACTAATAAATTAAACTAACTAACAAAAACAAATAGCTAGCTAACAAATACTAAATTAAACTAACTAACAAATACTAAATTAAACTAACTAACAAATTTACTAACAAATAACTAACAAATCTATTCTTTTTTTTCTAACTAAATTAAACTAACTAACCCTAAAACTAACTAACAACTAAATTAAACTAACTAACCCTAAAACTAACCCTAACACTAACCCTAAAACTAACCCTAACACTAACCTAAAACTAACCCTAACCTAAAACTAATTAACCCTAACATACCTGCAGGTCGGCGGTGACGGGAGGCGTCGGGCGGCGGTGGCGTCGGGCGGCCGGTGGCGTCGGGCACCTCGGGACGGTCGGCGGCGGCAGTGGGAGGCGTCCGGCGGCGGTGGGCGCCTCGGGCTCGAGCCGCGGTGGGCGCGTCGGGCGGCGGTAGGCGTCGGGCTCGGGGGCCTCGGCGGCGGCGGCGCGTCAGGCTCGAGGACGTCAGCGGAGGCGGTGCGTCGGGCGGCGG